>JASFDE010000043.1:0-87194 GCA_036937135.1 Nidula niveotomentosa
CAACAGCAATGAGACAGATATCACAAGGCTGTTGATGATTGGACAACTGCAAAAGCTGATGCAAAATCCAAAAATATTGAGTTTGCAACAGCAAAACTGAAGCTTGGTGCATTACTAAAGGTTATTCCAATGCCTAAACTGAAGGATGTGGTCTTGGGTACAGCAGAAGCTGGAGAACATTTTGATTTCAGCAATGGCAGCTCAGAGGATGAGGAGGAATCTGATTAGATAGCAGGATTGGGTACCTATTTGGTCAGGGCCTCAGGGTCAAGAGTACGTGTTACAGTGACCTGTAATGTCTAATTTTTGACTTCCTGTGCTGTATTTACAATTCTGTCCTCATTACGCACTTAAATTTTGTCATTTGTACCATTATGTATGCACTGAATCTACAGCTTTCTGATAATGTATTTTATTTTAAATTCATACCAATTTTCAGCATATAATCTTCGAAATACAAATGTGGTGTAATGTTTGATGGTGGATAACTGTAGTGCTGCCACCACATTGCAGTGACCTCACAGTCACTGTGACTGCACTGCAAGATTTTGAAGTCCGACACACTGCACAGCGTTTCACAGTACCTGTGAGGTCACTGTGAAGTTTGCCAATCAACAGTCCCTGGCAAGCATTTCCTTTCTTACAACTTTGAATTGACTGCCGTTGCCATCCCCTGCTGTCTCCACCTCAGCATTCTTACTTGTTCAGCAATGGCCGCTTGCCGTTTCCTAGTACCGTTTCTTGTAGTTTCTCCAAGGTTCTTTGTGTAGAGGATCTAATTGATATGTTACACATCATCATTGATCATGTTGAGACATATAAAGGGATTTGAGTGAAGATCGAAGTATGTATTGGCTATCCTTCTCATGTCTAATCTTCAAGTCCCAGCCATCTGCAATGCTTGCAGAAAATCAAGCACTTCCTGCCTCTGTCACCACTCTGCTTTTTCACTCTGGCCTCAATCTTTACAAATCAACACCCCTTGTTGACCTCAGCCGCAACCCAGTTTATTTCCACAAAACTCAACATCTCATCTTCCCCCTCCTACTGTTCCATACTGTGCAAGCTCCTTTTCGCAACCAGCCTATGACTCAAGAATGCATGTGGGCTACTATCCAGCCTTCCCATATAACCAGACTATGTCAACAAGGCTTCCAGGGACACCTGCTCAGCTGATCCAAACTCCCACTGCCCCGAGGCATCCTCTTGCTGATTTTTCTGACACTACTTCACCTACCCAGCCTTTAATTGATGCCGCTTGTACAGCTACAAAGCGAAAGCGTGCAAATGGAGCAACAACTGCCTCACAGCGTTTGTGAGCTCAGCCAGCTAGCACTCAATCTGATGAGAACACCAAACCGACTTCAGCATCAGTACTGGGAGTTGGGCCCTCTTCTGCAGCCTTCCACGATATTGGCAGGTGAGTTAAATGTATTGTTTTCTCTTTTATTTTAATTTGATGATGATTCTTTACTCATATAAAGGCCAATAAATATCGATATCCTACATTGTATTGTGTTGTGCTCGATGTACTTCCTGTCCAGGCATCCTCAGTTGCATGCGAGCGAGTGTTCTCATCTTCGAAAGAAACCATAACTATGCACCGCTGTTGCCTTGCTCCTTCTCTTATGGAAGCTCTTCAATTCCTCAAGTATGCATACCGACAAGAACGTTTGAATTTAATGGAAGGATATGTGTCTTCGGAGAAGGAGATCTTGAATGCTGATATCCCTAGTACATCAACAGTAGAGGTCCGAGATTTACTCATGAATGGTCATATCGACCAATTGATTGATTTATTGAACAAATAAGCTATCGAGAACGCACTAGATAGCTCAGTATTGTAGTATTTCGACTATATCTTGTTATATTTCCGCAAAAATAATGGTATTCTATAAATATTGCAGCTGGGTGCCTGGCTTAGCTTTGGCTTCACAGCGCACTTTGTTTACTGTGAAGCGTGTCACAGTGACATCAAAAACTGCTTCACAGTCACTTTACTGCACTCTGCGGCAGCACTAGTTCAAGTTAGGAGATTAGCTGTATTGCTCTCGACTCTCGCAAATTCCCGGCTTTCATAAAGCTACAGCATCAGCGCTTCAGGTGCGACTCCAGGCAACGTTTTCCTGCGCTTGTCTCATCCCTCTCTTACTCTTTCTCGCTGTCAATAATAATCGAATATGGCTGCATCCGTTGTCTCAGGGAATGAAGGCGACAGCGTCTTCCCTCCTCCAACATATGTCTCTCAAGCCGACGCTGCCTCGACCACTGCGTTCTCAGCTGAAGAAGGTCGCTATGAATATCAACCTTACTCTGGCAATTCAGAAGGTGTTTACATGGGGCAAAGCTTGGAGATACCTCCTAACCGTCAATATTCCCATATGCGTAGTCGTCGCTCAGGATCAGAAGGGCAACCTAGTAGCCACGTTCGAAATTCAACTATGACTTCAGCCACTGCCGTGGCAGGTTCTCTCCCTTTATCTACATATGTTCCATATTCTACGGGGTCCAACAACACATCGAAACGGACCACAAGCAATTATCAGTCCCTTTCACGCAAAAGCACTGGCCCCAGGCGGCCAACGATCAAGGGTACTTTCGCCCTCGATCCAACTTTGCATGTACCTACGACACTTCTTGAACCAGTCGTTGGGGAACGCAAGAATTTGAATCTCGAAGTAGAAAATGGCATCATCGATGTGGACGTTGTTTTCACTGAAAGTGCTATTACTCCTGCACTTCAACTGCAGCATCCCCAACGGAGTAACGCGTGCGCGACAACGGTTCAGTTGCGTGTCATATGCTCCCAGCCGAAGAAAACATTCCCTTTGGTCGCTCGTTTCGTACGTTATTGTCAATTTTTATTCTTATATTTCTTCGCTCATATATTTACAGCAAGCGCCAAGGCCTCGGCGCCCCATCAACCTTTCCATGAGCGCTGTTTCTGGCCCATCTACCGCTCCATCTGATAGTAGCAATACCTCCCCTATCATTGTCTCTCTTCCAGAAACCTTTCGTGGCCCTCTTACAATCTCTATAGCTGCAGGAAATATAGATGATCGTGTGAGAATATCGCGGGCTTTCAAGGATGCCGCTCATATCCTCAGCGAGACTGCTTTTAGAAGAAGATATTTCATCGGCTTGCTGAGAGATTTTAGAGGGGAGATGGAAGATTCAGAGGATTCACGTGCTGATGAAAATCAGTGGACGGAGGATTGCGCGGATATCTGTTATGGCGGGGAATGTTCGTTTACAATTTCAGGGAGAGAAGGAGGGATGGTTTTGGAAAACTTGGTACTCTGCTACTCTTTAACCACTCTATAAGTATTTTTCATAGCAAGTATATTAACTATATGCCTATTTTATGAACATAAAAGCCATCTCCAGGTTAAGAGCCTTCTCCTTATATACTCGCCATTTTCGCAACTTGGTCCTGAAAGTTCATGTTTGCGTCCTAGTCCCTTCGAATCCTCTTCAGCTAAAGTTGATTTGTCCCAATCATCTACCGTAGCACTGTTTGGCGCCAACTCCGGTGCAATGGCCAGAACAGCATATTCCGAGAGTGATAGCTGTCCAGCATCGTTTGTTGCAAGATTTGGGATCTATACTATTTTTTAAAAGTTGTAATAATAAAATCGTGGAAATAATCATTACCTCGGCGATAGGATTCAGGACATCACTTCCTCCTATATTTTGAACCGGAGCCCACACGCCGACTGTATTTGCAGTGATGAAGTTCCAAGCTGCTTGCTTGATGGATATGCTGTTCAACCTCTGCCCGGCATACGCCTGTAGTTTTGCGTAATACTAAAAATATTTATGGTTAGCGCTGCGATTTATAGCCACACCGGATTACTTACCTGTTGAAATCCTCCACTAGAAAATGTCTTGCCATATCTTGCCGTCTTGCTACAGCGATTATTTAATGATTGGGAACTTAGCAAAAAAAAATTTAAGCGACGCTTACTCAGCATCTGAAGCATTGTAGAGTCGACAGAAGTCTATCCATGCTGCGTCGAATTCTGGTTCGTCAGTAATGAGTTCCATCGCCTCCATTAGGAATTCACCACCCCCAAAAATCATAGTGAGGTGATACCTGTATAAAGAAGTTGCATCCATTCAGCGTCTATAAGCTAGTGTTTGTTCTGCGACTCACTCTCCTGCACCCTCACCACCTTCGTCCACCATGTGCGCAGTATCTGCATTCCAGCCCACAGCAGAACCATTACCGGAAAATAGTCCATATTTAAATCCTCCGATATCACTCTATGATAAGGGGAAATAGTTAGAAAAGATTAAACAGATCGGAATGAAATCCCACCATGCCAATCTTAATTCGATCTCTCCATTCCGAGTCATTCTGAATTATTTACACTGAAGTTAACATATAATTAGGAATATTCTAACGAATAAGTGACGCACTGTTCGTTCCCACTTCGTAAACCAATTTCCTGCTAAGGTCGTCCAGTCGGGCCCAATTCTTAATCTACCAGGCCCTTGAGGAAGCGGAGGCGGCAATACCTTCCTTAACGGATCCCAAGTCATGATGGTCTGGTCAGCTTGTAGGGAATAGTCCATTATATCTCCCACTAGTTCATCAGCTGAATCATATTTATCGTTCAATATTAATTTGGGTGAGAATAAAGGCAATTTTCACCTGTAAGATAATAAAATGGCCTCTTAAGTGTGCTTCCGGCAACGCGTGCTTCTTTGGCACCATCTCCCCAATGTGAAACGTTATGACGACTACCAAGCCCTGCGAAAGGTCCCGTGTGATGAAAATCAACCTCTGATAGGTGCCGAGTCATTGCATGAGCAATCCGGAATATATCTGCTCTGCCTGTACGCAGGAAGGACATCCAAAGCCACAAATCCGTAGCTGAAATGTAGAAAGATATATGAATTTAGCGAACTGGATAGTCGAAACAAGGAAGGACTTGCAGAGCTCCCCGTTGTCCCATGCATAGCCTCCCACATCATATCTCCAAACGTGGCGCGTCTGATCATAAGTATGCATTACATCTCCATAATTCCAGAAACCGTAGAATCGCCTCTGATTTATGTCCTTTATGTAGAGAATATACTAAGCTATTGCGAAATTGTTATTTGGTTAAACAACATACCGAGACATAGAAGTCCAGAAGATCACTTTTTCTTTTTTCAATAGCAGCTGCACCGGTAGTGGATGTATCAGGAACATTCCTGACACGGAGATTACGATTAAATGGAAATAAAAGTCAATGAGCGAGAAAATGCCAACCAACGTCCGCCAAACAGCCGATGTGAGGCATAGAATTCTGGGTCAGCGACTATCTGGGGTGCTTGTGTCTAAATCAGATGCATTAGCATGTAAAAAATTGCGGATGGAGGAGGATACATGCATGAATAGTAGCCAATTGGGCTAAAGTTGAGCGAGAGGGTGTCGCCTCAAACAATTGCAATGTAATTTCGTACGAACGCCCAACACCAACTGGATTTGGGTCCGGATCCCCGACGTCTTCGTATGCGAGATCGAGCTACGAGACATGATCCGAATAATTGAGTATAAAGTTATTGCATATATAACTGATCTGACTTACACCGTGAGGAACTGTGTCGTAGTGCCTCATATCCATTGCTGGAGCCTGAAATAAATATACTATCAGGTAAATGTTGTAAGCGAGAGTACGTCAATGCATACTCTTGGGCTATAAGCCCATAGCGTCGTTGAAGCATTGTCTGTCCCGGAACCGCGAATATCTAATGTTCTCGGTGCGCCCTGCCAAAAATCTTCACATGCCAAGTTAGTTGTAATGATAAACAACAGAGATATCAGGAAGATACGAATCGGAGCTTGCCTTTTATTCCGAATACAACTCCACCCCCTCTTGCGCCGCCAACGAAGCCCAGTCCGGAAGCACGCTGTCCAAATCCTGCATGATCAAGCCATGACGCTGCACTACCTGCGTTGGTTCGTTTGCGAATTGCAAAGTGATCTGAGCTGAGCTGGTCAAGGGCATAATCACTCCACACCTACTCATATTTAAGAACTCTCCAGCATATCATTCCGAAGAAGTATAAGTAAGCTTACAGCTAGTTGATCGAGTTCGCTTGATACAGTGGTTGGCCAAGTACTGATATCCGGAGTAGGTAATCCTTCAAACTGGGGATCTAGCACAGCAGCAGTCGCGTCTCGCCTTAAACCGGAGAGCACACGGATCGGTTCACCCCACACTCCAGCAGATGGTGATTGAGATGGTGTGGTTGGTGTGGAAGGCGGCGTGTTGACAAAACGGACATGCCTGTCATGGAGAAGGTCAGTTAGAGGAGTACTGAATTGGAGTCCCTGTAATCATCAGATATAAGCAAAAGTATATGTCGAGTATTTGGGAATGAAATAGACGAACAAGGCCCTTAATAAAGTCCTGAGTTTGGTCGCCGTCATATATGAAGAAGTGAACCATCCTAAGTGATGTGGCTCCAGCTGCAATATAAAAGCGTGCAGTGAAAGGTAGAAAGTCGGGGTGGCCACTGCTGCCAGTGTATACCCCAGAAACCTAGAAAAAGAGTATAAAATTATTTATTATGCCAAGCATTTATGGAGATCAATACCTACCTTGATGACAGCTCTCACTGGGCCATTCTGCTCAACTTCAACGCTATCAGCACGACCAGACATTGCAGCGACGGCAGGCGGCTGTGTTGAAACCCCGTCCATCGAGGCTAAATCCGGATCAGGGGCATTCTGAAGACGTAAAACAAGTTGTAAATCCTGTGCTAGGTCATTTCCTGCAAGAGAAACCGAAGAGATGAGCGTTGTGCCAGACGCATTAAATTTAGCTGAATAAGCCCTCGCATAAGTATTAGTAAAAAGAAATTAGCATCGTTGCATACCAGAGAAAGATCCTGTGGTTACTATTATGGTCCCATCGCCATTTATTACTGATACCGGTGAAGTGGTCTCTGCAGGCGTTCCAGGTGCCAAGTGGAGGCGAGTGCCTGAAAGCTCTGCATCCGCAGAAAGCGCGTGTCCCGTCCACTTCAGGCTTCCATCTGGCCAGCTGTCCGAAAGTCTCATGTTGATGACAATAATTTACTAGATATTAAATCGAAACACACTAAGCTAAAGGCCAACTTTGTACTGGGACGCCATCTCCCGTTGAAGTCACGACTGATATAGGCGTCGTACGATCTATTTCGCCTAGAGCCCATGGAACCCCAAACGCAGTACCGGTTGGAGTAGAACTTGGCGCAGATCCGTCAAGCCAATGTAGATCGACACCAGACGCAGCGCGTGGTTTTGGAGGGAGGGACATGATACCGTAGAAGGATACCACTAGAGCTTCACATCCCAACGCTACTCATTTATGAGGTAGCCGTCAGTGGTTATTACACGAGAAGGCGGCGGTAGCGGACCGTCGGTAGCTAGCAACACGATCATGAGGTTTGTAGTTGGGGATTCATAAACAATCAACAGGTGAAATGTCTTCAAGAAGTCCGTGAGCCATGCGGCATGCTGAGTTCGTGATATTGTGGAGAAACCATGTTACTGAAAGAAACATGCGAGATAGTCAACTGCATCAAATAGAAGACGAACCTCCGGAAATATGTGGTGGTGACTTTGTGTCAATCCGTCGAGTCTAAGATACGCGTGACAATTGCTGCTTCGTTGAAATTTCTCCGATGAGGAATTAGCTTCGATAAGTATATGCTTTGCTTTGATGCTACTCAAAGGAAGTAATTATATGTAGTGCATTCTTTAATGCTTAGAATATGTGGAGACATGATGCTTGCTGAGGGAGAACGTAAAGCGTGGACTGGTTCCGAGTAAGTCAATGGGAGTCATGAAGTTCGTTTGTGCATACGGTATTCCCCGAACAAGGGACAAGCAAATACTTGTCAATAACACGAATGACGACGATCAGGTGATTCTCGGACGTTTCATCAGTCCAACTTCTTGTTTGTGACTCTGCAAGTGGAGTCCATTGCTGTTCAGTGAGTTTCTGCTACTGCTGCTGCCAGAGGCCTGCAGCTTTACCGCCATCCCCTTTGACCCTGATCTGCACCAGTCTACGCACAGGAGTCATAATTCTGCAGTCAGCCCCTCACATGATTTTCAGAACAGGAAGCGGCGAATCCTCGTCTACACGACGAAGTTTCGCGCCATGTACGCTGGCGCCACCAGTATTCACCACTTGTCCACCATAAATTTCTGCTCCGACAACGGGCTCCACTAGGGCTGCCTCGATCTGGAATGCCATGAGCGAACTTTTCCAGTCAGTGTCACCCTCACTCTCACCGTTTCTCCGCCCACTCCCTCCCAGAATACTTCAATGCTCCCGGCTTCTCCCACAAGGTATGGCCCGCTAGTGTACCAAGTACATATAGCTTGCTGTCCATGGTCTTCGGATACACTACATCGGTGAGATGATTTGGACTACTGCTCTCCCCATCCATCTGCTCATCCTCCCCAGGTGTCCTCGATTTGACTACGAACACGATGAATTCCTTCTTCTCGAAGAAATGATCAAATTTTAACGCGGCGTCCGCAAGCTCTTCAAGAAAAATGACCGTTCAAAGGTGTGTCTGAGCAGTAAGTCTTCACGAACACAGCTTTCCTTTGGTTTGTCGACCTTTATTTCCTTGTCATCGCTGACACATGTCCCATTATTTCTATCACATCCAGTGTGTCCTCAAATTCTTCTCTACAACCACCTCGTTGACCGCCCCATATACGCGACTAAATAGTGAACGACTTTGTCTGCGTGAATATATGGTAAAATATCGCTGTCAATCCCTCTCAAGCCTCTTTAATCGACTCCCTGGAGTGACATCCTTGTGGCAGCTTCCTAGTCTGATCTACAACATAATTATCTAGCTGTAATTCCTATCAGCAGCCAAGCTTTCATAAGCATATTTATTCCTTTTAGTTACCGCCAGAACTGTTGTCGTAGATTTCAGCCTCGCAAAGCCGGAAACTTTGGCGATTGTCTGCTAAATTTAATTTCAATGCCCAGTATATCTATCTGCTGCGCCCAGCGTCATACGTTGCGTATCCTTGTCCTTAAATTGTCGCTCTATTTTCAACCTCAAGCTTCTCTGGGGAACACCGGTCGAAAGAGGGAGCGGCCCGGCCGGAGCCAAGTCAGATTTCTCATGAAGCAAACGGCCCGGGCCTTTCGGGTTGAAAGTGCGGACGGTGAGCCTACTTTTTCAGTCAAGTTCTTCCACGACAACTATTCTAACCCCCTCGTTGTGTTATCAATAATCAACATTCACATGATAGTTTAGAAGCATTTCTCACACTGAACTCGGCAGAGAAGTTCCCAATGAAGCTCGCTGATAAGAATCCCTCTTCAAGCCCAACTGCCGCAGTGAGGTGACTGACCACTTGTGCCAACGCTCAACTATGTGGTTCTCAAGATGGGGTCTTACGAATCCTCTCTCCTTACAGAACGTTTTTCTCGGGCTCTTAATCATGCTTTTTTTACCTAGGTCATTCTGTTTTGAAGAGAGCAGTCTAGACGCTTTTCGATGCATCTATACGCTTCGTTCGGCGACTTCAACCCCTGCTGTCCGTCACAGATACAATCTATGCTCCATCCTCACATACTCGTCGAGCTCACAACTACAAGTTTTTCGTGAAGAAGCGACGCCTCCTACTCATACGAAGCATATATACAACATCGTATTCCGACCACCAGGGGTGAAGCGAGATGAGACACTGCCTGAGGAGCTAAAAGTAGTATTTCCTCGAATTAACCGCCAACCGGGTTTCTACTGACTGCCACTCCATTCAAAGTGTCCAGAAGAAACCTGGATATGCTTAACTGGTCTGTAGTGATTAACGTAACTAGTGCATCAGTGCTCATTCATTGCCCCGTTAGTGCTAAACACCCGACCCAAACATCCTTCAGAACCACCACGCGTACTCCAAGTGGTCCCCATTGCTTCGGGCGATGGATTGCATCCCAGTGTAATGATGTTTAGTCCTCGTACACCAGAAGGAGGGGGTCATCAGTTGCAGCTAACTCTACATGGTGGCATGTACCTGAACCAAAGTCAGAAAGCGGTGTTTCGTTTCCATTGTGACAAGGATGCACAAGAGGTGAGTGGGCTTACCATATGTACGTACACTGTGCATCCCAATTCTGAATTAATACAGCCAACCGCCCCTGTATTTGCGTGGTCGTGGAATGGCACCCACACGTTCTCCTGGACGTCCAAGCACGCGTGCCCGACCGTCATAGCCGACAATCCTCCACCTAACCCGGAACCAGATCCGGCTCCAGATTCACCTGAGGAACCTCCGCAGGATCCCGAATTGGAGCCCCAGCCAGATGCACCCATGCACGAGTGGAAACCAATACTGAAGCTATCTCACACTACACTTGGATTCTCTACTCTGGTAATAATGTAAGCGACTTTGTTTCCCTGAACCAACCCTCGGGATACGGACCGATAAGCTGACTTCATTTCACAGAGCGTTATTCGTTATTGTTCACCATTTTTTTGGATGTTCCCGGTTTCATCGCTCTTTCACAATGCGGCATGGTCGCCCGTGGAGCATCACCGCACATACATCTCAAGATGGTCATAAAATCAAAAAACGGACACGGGATGGAGAAGAGCTTCCGCTATCTCCTGGACCTTGGACATCACACAACACAACCGCGATACCTCAAGATGTTGTAAGAGAGCAGGGATATGGAAGTTTCCGATAAGTTCGCACTGGTTCTACTAAATTTCTCATAAATATGCGTAAGGTGGAAACGAATTTGTTAATCTCAGCTCATGATGTAATTTCACCGGAACTTACATAGATAAAACATCTTTTCTTCGGGAAGGATGGGAGTGGAATTAGATGTATAGTACCCGTTCCGTTCGTTTTTATTGTTATGATTAGCACTTTGTGATATCTCCCATTATTCACCGAGGAATCTCGGACGTTTGCGTGAGATTTATTCAACGGAGTGGCCACCTGTGACCCCTTTTCTATGTTGTTTCACGGAACTTGAATATTCTCAAAGTTGCTAGTTCTGGTTTAATGAGATGGGTACTGCACTGGTGATTAAACATTTCCCGGTACACTGGGAAAGTGCCCCTTCGAAGTCATTTTCACCAGCCTCGAGGATCTTTTCTGTACATCTTGAGCCTGCCTTCTTATCAAGAAATCTACCTGAACTATATCAAGTATGAACTATACGGAGACATCGGAGTTCTTTTTCTCCTCTTGAAATTTGTATAAGTTTCCTATTCATGCGATATAATCATCCCAGTTCTCATTAGCTTCTCAGTTTCTAACTTCCGCCTAAATCATGACTGAAGTTCTACGTATATCTCCCACTACCTTCTTTTCTGTTCTTCGAGACCCAGCTCCAATCGCTTGTACTGCTAAGCCTCGCACTTTCGCATGCGATAAATATATCCTGCCTTCCGATGAGGAAGAGAAAATAAGGTATGCCTCCATTCTACTGCTCCCCATTCTTTGCTATTATTTCTTTTATAGGACCATGCAAATACTGACAGAGACTTATTTATAGACTCCACCTCCAACACCGACTTATAAAGCGGATTTATAACGACAAATTGCTGTACGCCCCGGTTGCCTTCCAGGCTAATGATAAGATCCTTGAATGTGGTACTGGATCAGGTGCTTATATATAAAAAGTGTCTTTCATAATTGGGGTCTAACACGGCTTTGAATTTAATTCTGCAGGGATATGGGTAGTTGACATGGCTTCAGAGCTGCCTTGCTCGGTGTCATTCCATGGAATCGATCTTTCCTCGAGACTATTCCCCCAGCCCTCCGCCTTCAATATTAATTTCTCCATCCGATCTCTGACTGACCTTCCTCTTCATTGGGATGATGAATTTGTGCTCGTTCATCAGCGCCTCCTCATGGCTGGTCTACAGTACGAGGACTGGGTACGTGGCTTGAGCGAGATACATCGTGTGCTTGTTCCTGGTGGCTGGGTGCAGCTAGGGGAAGTGGGGGAGTGGAAAGCAGGCCCCGCTACTGCCACGCATCGCTCTCTCGTCCGCGACGTCTTCAATTCCAAAGGACTTATCTTAGATTGCGCCAAGTATATTCCCAACTGGCTCTTAGAAGTAGGTTTTGTTGATATTCACATCGAGAAGCGATCCATTCCTCTCGGAAAATGGGCAGGTCAAGATGGGATAGATGGTCGAAACAATTGGATCGAAGTTTTCCGATCTATGAAGACGCCGACTCTTAATGCCGGTGGGTTTGGAGTTGTAACATCGGAAAGTGAGTTCGACATGTTGGTAGATAAAGTGGAGAAGGAGTGGGACGATGTCATCGGCACAGAAATGCCGTTCTTCATTTTTTATGCAAAGAAGGGAGAGAAACACAAGATTCAGAAACCGAAGTGATGATGATAATTAAAACAACGTATATATTGCGATTTACGTATTTATTTATACTACGTCTTTCTGTAAATAAATAAGCTCATAAGATTGATTTTGAGAAGCAAATTCTGAGAACGAAATAATATCTACGCAAAATCTAAGTAGGTTAGATATTATAGCCCGACTCGATCAGCTTTGTGTCCAAAATCTTCATCATCATCATACAAGGTATATCCACATCCGTCCCCGATATCATATTATTGTTGCCCTTCGTTGTGTCCAATTTCCTCCAAATCGATGTTGCTCCTTCCTACAGGGAAATATATTTTTGAAGTTGCCAACATGCCGTCTCCTTCATCATCGTAGCATTCAAACGGTGTGTTTAATTGTTCAGCAGTGGTGACAATTTTGGCCGTGCCATAGAACACTTGATGCTTCCCTGATAGATTGTGCATCATGGGGTAGTGGTTATGCAACTTCTTAATACCGTAGTGTCCACGAGTAGGTACACCCCCCTCAAGTTCGGGTTTTGAGGATACCGGGGATGGTAGGTGTGGTGGGGGAGATGCACAGGAGGAGAGCGCCGAGGAGGATCTCGAGGGCAGGGAAAGTGATGGGGTTGGAGAGGGAGAGGAATATTAATAAGATTCAGCGGCAAATCCATACTAGGAAGGGTGTAAAGACGAGTAGTGGGGAGAGTATATACGCCTGAGGAAGAAGAGTTGGTAGTCTCGCATTGCCATATAGAAAGATCAGGATGGCTTGAAAGCACATATACTACTGGGTCTACTTTCTGGGAGTCTTTAACGTTTACCTGCTCACTTTCACTATTCGAGAATAGGTTGCTGGCGGGAGCTTTCCCTGAGTAGGCAACGATTTCTTCGAGTTCATAGTCTTCGTCAGAGGGCACGATGAATTCCGGGCGATCACGAGAAAAAGGAGAGAACGACGAGGAGAATATTTCTAGAGAAGGAGGTTGTTAATAGTCTGCCTTAAAGGGACCTACGGATTCCAACTGACTTTCGTGCAGAAGAGACAATTCCGGGAGAGAGGTAGGCGAAGAAGGCCATAGTGAGAAGACTGCATCTTTTGGCGGAGAAAATCTATGCAAACTAGCATCACATTCTGAACTTGCATCTGCATTCCTGACAAGGTCACAAAGAGACGTTTGAGCGGTATTTTAATAGTTTTAGAGAGATATTGAGGGTTGTCAAAAGACAATGACTGAAGTATGTCAACTGAAGGTGGGCTATTATCAGAACGAGTTGCATTTTCCTCGGCCTTGGCTTAAAAGATCCTGGGGATCAGCGGACAGTAAGGGGCGAGAAGGAAGCTTATTCTGAGTAACAGTTAAGTTGGCCTTGGGTTGCGAACTGTTATAACAGATTTCAACAGTGTCGCCTGCAGCTTGCGAGATATCACGGAGAACAGGCAACAATGAGCATAACCTGTTTGGTGAAGATCATGTCAACCTCGCCTTTTGATAAGTCATAAGCAATGTTGCCTGAAGTTTCTGATCCTAGTGAAGATGGTCCGGTCTAGTCTCCGAAACCATCATGTCAGCCTCGTCTTTTGGAACGTCATGAGCACTGGGATCTTCGCAAGATATATAGCGAGTGAGTTGCAGCTGATGAAGGTTATCAAGCTCCGAGATATTTATGTCGACCTCATCTTCTAGGATTCTACGATCAGTCGCCGATGATGTTCTATAAGGCTGGAGAGAGATCGTCAGGACTACGAAATCTTGAACATTAAGAATCCATAGAAGGGGCCTGGGATCTATAGCCGACATCTTCAACATGTTCCTCATCAGTGGCCAATGTTCCATGTCCCAATCACCAGGTATCAGTTTGAAGGCGGCTATCGAAGTTAGTTTCAAAGAGCGCCACCACCGACTTCGTCTGTTGAAAAGACGATAGGAAGTACCGGAAATACAGGAAAAGCGCAATAATTCGGAGGTAAACGCGTAGTAAATACTGTACAAAATAGTGTCCTTAAGTACATATTCTCGAGCTAGACTACATAATAAAGCTAATGAGATTGGGGCATACAAAACAAGTAAGCCTAAAATCTGCATAATGGGATAGTGAGGTGAGATCCATAGCGAAGTGAGATCCATAATGCTAAACATAGAAAGGCACAAGTGGGAATGTAATCGTTTGTACTAACCAATATTCCAACATCGTCCCGTAGCTCGCCACGCTTGAATAATTCTTGTGACTTCTCGCCTTCAAATTTGTATGCGCATTCAAGCAGTAGCTCTTCCCCTGTAAGCTCGAGGGTGGGTTTAATACCATCCTGTGGAGTAACTTTTGTCTCGCTCTTTGAAGAATCGCTCATTGGAAACCTCAATATTCAGTTAACGACAGGATTTGAAGCTTGTTTGAAATTTTCTCGAAACGGATCTTAGTAGAATGAGTTTGTGCGATGTTCGAAGGCTGAAGGAAATAGAACAATAGAAGGTTGGAAATTGCAAGCTGTGGTTGGAAAAAAGATCAGTTTCACGTTATTTGGTGTAGCAGCCGCAGCCAAATAACCCTCCCCGAATTGTCATGCTTTCTGTTCCACTTCCTTCACCATCGTCAACAACACACTATGGTGTCCTGCAGAATGCAGCCCTGTTGCGTTACATTCCATCGATTCAGTTCTCTGAAGCTATGTTAGATCTTTTAGAACTTAACGTGGCAGTGAGTCTACTCAAAGATCCTATGGCTCGGCAATTATTTCCAGTTTAGTGGAACACTGGGAGGGACGGTGACACTGGCAGGCCTAAATCGAGAACAGCCTCCCCGATTACACTAAGGATGCCCTACCAGCATACAGAAGTACCGGCTGTTATAGATACCGTGTGCTTGAATAGTGGGATAATTCGGTCTTACAAGCTCAGCTGAATGTGTAGCATCAACCTCTCCCATGACGCACACAAGCTGCATCGCCGATTTTAGCCAGATCTTTAACCATCGCCAACCCAATGTATTAAAAACTTCGTTTGGGTTTCGTATGAAGATGAGAAGGCCAGAGTTCTATGTGCGAAGAAGCACGCAAACATTCTGGTAAGCTTATTGTTGTCTTCTCATTTATTCCTGTTATTCGACTCATGACGCATGAACTGGATAGGCTATGACCACTCATCTCTTCCGAACTTTGCAACAAATCCTGCTCACCCATATTCCCGAATAAAACGGCTCAACCTGTGCGAGACCGGCACAAGTCCCAAGAGATGTCGGAGCTGTAGGAGTGCGTTCTACTATGATTCGGTGCAGATTTAAACGGCATAATTGATTGGCTGGTGTTTACAAGTTGCACGCAGAAGTTTCACATAATTATCTAGCTGTTGTACGAATGCAAATGCTAGACCTCGCCTTAGTCTTGTTGAATACCGTATAATGTGTTTGAATGACTGCTTAAAGGAGGCAAAGCTACTTCACGATAGTCCTTGGTATGTCCTTTCATCTTATTCTCGAGCCTTGTGTCTTATTATGTATTTTTTCGTTATTGATAGCCAGGTATGTGCTCTTCGTCTTTGCGCAGCTAGGCATCACTCATTCGCGCCTTGTCACATTAAAATGATCAAGAGTGCGTAAATTCTGATACGAGATCATATTTACCCATCTGGCATTCGGAACTTCCTTTCCCCCCAAGAACTTGCATCTGAAATCAACAGCCGATACTTTGTGTCAGTCATCTCACGTATGTTGCTTGCCACCTTCGATTGCCACTAATTCCATACTCCTTAAGATTGTTGCTGATCCCATAACTATCCACTTCACGGATAAATATGTTCACCGCCAAACGATCATCGTCTCGATCCTCCCACCATTTGACGCGTGCTTGCCTCCTACCAGAGGCAACCGTCGACGGCGTCAACCCCTATTGCACGACCCAAACCCTTCCGTCAACATTACTCGGAGAAACCCGCACTTTCTCTCGTTCACTTTTACGCCCTCCTCAACCTATATAATCAAGAGTTTATCGCTGGAGGTCTAGAGTACGTCGAGTCCAGCAGAATGTTCGAGCTGGAAGTAAAGGACTCAGCAGCCATGTTTGACTCCTCGATTGTGCGATACGGGCAACTCTGGAACACAGAGCGGTGAAGTCCAACCTTGGTGAGTCTTTTGTTCTTCACTCTGCGTGCTGTCTTTAGAGTCAGGCTTTCAACTAGTGCTGAGTAAATACTAATGGATTTCTCTATTTCTCGTCCTGTTTTGTCACGTGACCATAGCTCACATCTCGCAAAAAGCTCTTCAATTCATAAGTTAAGCAGTCTAACCCTAACTCTCACACCTGCGGGATATGATTCCATCTATGCGTCTTATCCTTGCCCTTTCCAGCCCTCATAAATTTTTGTTCGTCTCTTGTCCGCAACTACCGATTCAGCAGATTCAGATACCACAGCGACCTCCCGCAATGCCCAACTCCTCACAATAGGTCTTCCCAAAAGTGGGAGCCACTCTTTGAACTCGGGAAGCTCCTGAAATTTGAAAATTTGACGTCCAATCTTAGGAATAGGGAGATTCGTAGACACCGCCGGCGTCACTGCTTAAAGCAAACTATCTGCTGGCGGCCTCCCTGCTCCTACTGTACTTCTAGACGCAGCAGTCGAGAGCCGTTGCAGTCTACTCCTAGCTCCAGCGGCTAGTCAAGCTAGCGTATGAGATGCTCATGTACATGCAAAACGAACTGATGAGGAGTTTGGGAACGGGTAATGGATGCCGGTGAAGTGGATCAGGGGCGACGGGATTGGCGATGGACTCGGATGAGAAAATGAATTGGATGGTCTTCCAGGTCATAGAGGAAGCGATTGTAATCCTGACATCCATTTGGAGGAGCAATACGCTTGTAGTCGATGCAGGTGTACTCGTTTTCGCGGAAGGCTTCTTGTGATTGCTGAATAAAACATGCGGCTTTCTATACAGGCTTTAATACGGTAACGACAGGCCACACCCGTGGTATACCCCGATATACATATCTACTCCAAGAGAAACGCAGACAAGAAGTTACTCCATCGTTCCAGTGTCCAGCTATTAAGCGATGAAGGGGGCATGCCTATTTCATCAATCAAATCATCTAGGCATCGTAAAAGCGAATCGAATGTCACACTGAATGCGGGCCGAACTGCGTGAATGGGAAATTTTTCATTTTGCTTGTCGAATAACCGAAAACGCGAAACATAGTGTAAGCACCTCGCCAAACGATCGACCTTGATGCTCGGCGGAGCCGCCGTAACCCAAGATTCCAGTGCCTCATTCAGCATGCTCAGCTCCAGATATAGTGCGCCACTCCTGTGGCGGGTTCGGGCTGGGGATGATACTAGGTAGTAAGCAACAGACTCCAGAATCTCCCAGAAGTTTGCGCCAGCATTTGGTATGGTGGTGGCATATGATCGCAAACAAGTCAGCAGTTGTCGCTGGCTTCCTATAAGATCACTCGGTAAGCCTGGAGTTTATGAACGAAACATGCATAACGAACGATCTGATAGAAGTTCTAGTTGAAAGAAATCCTCGAAAGGAAGCGCTAAGGATGCATGTAATCCCTTATTCTTCTCAGGTTGTAGAGTGAGCAAGGACACCACTCGCCCCCGCCACGGGTCGCGTGCGTTATCTATGATGCGAATGAGGAGTTCAACCCGATGATCTAGAAACATATCGCGAGCATGGTTGTTTTGTTTAGCGAAGTAATCAAACACATATGCAGAATGCAGATCTTTGGTCCACTGCTCTTTATCCTCATTGTCTTTAGGGTACAGTTGCTGTGGGAGTCGTTGGCCATGATACAGATTTTGAACTGCAGCAAACGAATTATAGACAGAGAGCGACTTGATACAGCCATAAATGGCCTGGATGGCACTGATATCTGAAGCTAATGTGTGGCCAAGCCATGCTAAACCTTTAGGATTGTCATATTTATCGGATACATAACATGGTACCCCATCAGCGGCAATCCAAGAAGCGTTCCGCACCTGCCGCCAATACATGTCACACTGTGTCCAATTCGACATGCGTAGGAGGCGCCGTAAAATGCTGCAAGTGGAAGACATTGACCACCGTGGCTTCTCGCGTGATAATAATTCCATGGCAAGCCGGAGTGAGTAGGCCGACCCAAAGGTAATTCCTAGTATAACCTGGTAAAAGACCCATGATAGCGGTGACTTGTATGGGCACTGGGGAGTATGGAAGCACCGCGAAGGACCACTGGTTCCAGCTGTATTTGCTCCAACGGTATTGAAAACCGACTGAAGGACTGGCAAGATACTTGTCACGGCAAGGAAAACTAGGGAGAACCCGACAGCTGATGTTACGCCTATAGCCACGGTACGATTTAGACTCCATATAAAGTCAACAACGCCCAGAAAAAAGAGGATGACTGCACTCTGGAGAAGTACGGGAAGTCCCGACAATATCAGCGGAACTCGCCATTTTACCAGTCCTTCATGCCGCATTTGACGGACTGCAAAAGCCTCCCGATAAGGCAGATTAGCCTCTCGTTGATATTCGCGAAGCCATTGGAGGCAGAGTATTCCGACGAGAACAGTTGTTAGGCTGAGAGTTAGGCTCAAAAACCATAACATGTTGATTCGTATTGCGCTAGCAGTGGGAGCAAAATCCTCCAGTGCGGAGGTGGCTGCAGTGGAATTACGAGCGAAAGTCGAGAACTGATGAAGTAGCTGATTAATGGAGTTATTTGGGTCCGGCTGCAGCAATTTATAGGATTCTATTGTGAAGGCCGTGACTGTAGCAGAAAAAAGACCGGCCTCTCAGAGAAATGGAGCGTAAGTCATCATGGGAGTCTATTAAGAAGAAAGCGAGAGACTTGTGTAACTCACGAAAATCAACAGCTTATCCATTTCATCCCTCCACGCATCACATAGCTCCTTGTCATATTTTCGAACAAAAGAGTAGCACGCGTTCCATGGGTCATCTGGCGTCGAAATCGGATGTTCATACCCTTTTTCATGGATTGAATCTGAACCGGATTTCAAGTCTAGCTCTGTGAAGTTCGCGTGTGGGTGGATAGGTGCGTGATCCTGCAAGGTGTATCCAAGAGTCAATCACTGTTAACTATAGTAGGGAGACATGCGACTGACGAAATGCTTGGCTGACTCTGGTGGGTCATCGCTATAGCTGCTTTCGGCAGTAGTGGGCTATTAAGTTTTTAACACAGTCGGGAAGTATTCTTTGCGGATTAAAGATGTCGTTAACTTACAAAAGGCTCAACTTGGTCTGGAAATAGAGCAGCGACCTCGGGATGTGGCTCCAGTTTTTCGTGGCCAGTGTACTTTGTCGAGCGTATATCTGTTGATATTGAGGTCGAAGACGTGAAGGAATGATTTCGAACCATAGGCCCGCTGTAAACAGGCGCGGTAAAATGTATGTTCTTGACAGCAGCCGGGGTATAGCATGTTAATGATGGGGGGATCATGTCGAGTGTTATGGTGCAATACGCTCAGCAGTATTTCAGGGAGCCTAGCTATGTAAGAGCCATTTCCGCATGGCTCGTTCCGTTGCCACGGTTGTATCATTCCATTGGAGATCATTATCATGGATAAGGTTTCTATCATCCGGTTAAAGAACAAATAAACATAAGATCACGAGCTACGAATGGAGGCAACCTCGTTCACCTTTCGCAGGGCCTCAGAATAGGGCTTCTGCAGCCAATAAAATCGAGCTGACGATTCAGCATCTCAGATACACTACCCACTGAGTCCACCTTAAAGTCATGAAGAAACGACAAATATCGCTTAGACTTTCCTGCAGCTTAGATGTACTATTAAGCACGAGTAGTTCATCACAGGACATATTCACTTATAGACACAGAAAAGCAGTCGCTAAGGATGAGCTGCTAACCCAAAACATGAGCAGATAGGCTCGATCGAAGTAACCAAGACGCTTACCTCAAGTCTTCAGTAGCTCATAAGCATACTCATCCTCCTTCAACAACCTTTCAATGATCTTCATCCCTTCCATGACCTTCTCCTCCTCCAACCTCTGCCCCGTTACCTGCACGCCAACAGGGAGGCCCTGCATGGCCTGGGCATCATAGGACCTGTATGCACCCGCCTCGATCGCGTTGCGAGCTCTGAAGGGGGCAGGAAGCTTATCCAAGGCACCATCGACATGCGTGACAGGAAGCACGCCCGCCGTATAATCAAGCTACGCGAGCGCATCAGCAAAAGAGTAAACTGTGCTCAACTAAGAAGCTCACGATGTTAAACAAGAACGTATATCCGCATGACCGCCACCCCTCCTTCATCCCCCCATGCGGTACAGCCGGCAGCGCATTCGGCACCGTCAACACGAAGTCGAGCTCTTCACTCTGAATGTACTCAAACCAGCGGGCCTTGTATGCTTCCTTCTGCGCGACGAGGGCCCAGTAGTCAGCGATGCTCTTTTCGGCCCAACCGTCAATAAGCCCCGCGTATACCTCGTCACGCTTGATGTGGCGCACGTAGAACGCATAAAGCCGACGGAGGAACGAGGGTAGGCGGAACATCCGCATAGCCTGCGCGACGCCGGGGTCGTTGGACTCGAACAACATAATTGGTCCAGTCACTGTTTTACCTGTAGAAGTTTAACGTGTCAGCGGAGTAGAGGGGGTAGCAATGAATCACTGACCTGCGTCTGCGAGAATAAGCTGTGACCCGATCTTTAAGCCTTCATAAGGGCTTGGAGGAGCCCTAGATCGTGGGAGTTTAGACTCATTGTACGCTTTCCAGGAGAAAGAACCTGCATTTCGATGACTTTGTGCCCGTGATTCCTGAGCGAGTTGATGACAGTCTGGAGAGCACGCTTGCAAGCAGGAGATGGTAGCACAACACCTGTATAGCATAGTTTGAATCATCAGTGAACAGCAATTGCTGCTGTCGCCGTGATACACGCACCGTCATCCCAAATAACACCCCATTTTGGGGATTTCTTCTCGGAGAAGGCCACATCTCTCCAGGGGATAGCTAAACACTGGAATAGATATATATATATATAAAGAAACGATGATAGAAAGAATACACACGGAATGATCATATTTCCAAGGTTCCATGCTCATGATCGCTTTCCAAAACGTCTCCAGATCCTCCAACGTCCGTGCCATGGGAGAATACACAGGAGCAACGCCCTCCTGCCCTGGAATACTAGTGCTGCTCCCCATCTTTAGGAACCTCCCAACAGAGCAACGGATAGTGTAGATCCCCGAGTAATGTGCCGGCACGCGCACAGATCCCGCTACGTCAGTACCAATTCCAATGCGCGAGCCTCCGTACGCGAGGAGCGCGGCTTCTCCGCCAGTCGAGCCTCCTGGCGAGTAGGCATTGTTGTGTGGATTCATGGTTGTCCCAAATACGTCGGATGCAGACTCGAAGGAAAGCAGTGTGATTGGGATATTGGTCTTGACAAACGGAACTGCACCCGCGTCGCGCAGTAGACGAACAATGGCCGCGTCTTTCTGAGCGGGCTTGCCTACCCAGGCAGAATATCCGATGCAGCCGTCCCAGCCCTTGACGCCAACAGTCTGCCGGTAGGAGATAGATTAGAGCATGACACATAACTGGAAAGGCTGAACAATAAAAACCGTGCGCACATCTTTCATGCTGACCGGCATCCCAGCGAGAGGCCCCTTCTTGTTGCAATCTTGTGCCCAGCCTTGCGCGGCAGCTATCATGATTTCGGTCAAGCAGTTGGTCTCAGCATGAGCTTTGAGCGACTTCTTCCCATACGCTGTGAGGACATCGACAGCTTCGATTTTGCCAGCTTGGACTTTGGCTACCAGTGTCGAGACGGACTGCTCCAAGAGGTCGTTATCTTTTCTGGTGAGTGGCTCACGGAACACGGGTGGGAGATCCTGGATACGCTGCCGCCGTTCGTCCTGCTTTGCTTTGCTAGTAAAAGCCGGAATGAGATTTTAAAGCGCAGTTTTCGACCGTGACAGAATAATACCATGCTTGACTATGGGCCAGATAAGAGAACATGGTGGGAGCGCGTTAAACGTAGATGACGCGTGATCATAGTCTTCATGATGATGGGAGTACAAAAGGAAAGGGATGCCCCGCCGCAAACAGATCACGGGAATCCTTCCACCTCGCTCATTCAACCTATTGCCAATGCCAATGCCAATAACATACTCGCAGAGGGCAAATAGTCTTTATATTTTACATACATCTGAATTTACAGTGCCCTACAGACTACAAAGTAACCAGATATACAGAAATACATATGCAAGATAGCAGATTCAAGGCTCTAGCTTTACTATCCCTATGATTCCTTCCCGATTACCTTGCAGAGTCCTCTCAGAAGAGCTCACGCTCGAGGAAGGAGAATTAGATTTGGCCAATTCCAACTTTGTCACGGTCGCCCTTGACGCTTGGGGATCCTGACTATGACTCACAATAGGATCGACCTTTGCCATTCTTTTTTTCGGAGATCTGGAGGAAGACGAAGATTCATCTGCCTCAGGAATAGGTAGCTGCCCCGGACAACGCTAGTAAGAGCGAACATCAGCTTTATGCGGCAAATATAAACTACATGGACTAAAACCTCAAATCGGAACTTGCAGACCAGAAACCCGCTGGCTCCCTTCCTTGTTTTAGCCTGAATAACAGCGTGATGATGGTCAGAGTTCGTAGCAGCCTGAGCAGCAGAGATCTACTTACCTCTTTCACAGTGTAAAGCCCGTCATATCTATACCTGTAGTTCGCATCAATGCATGAGAAAGTCACCCAAGAGAAGGTATTGTCTCCGTACCCTTCTGCAGGTGCATACGGAGAATCCAATCTACTTCCGCGAATGATACGAACTGGATTTCCTGTTGTGAGGGATCGCTATATGAAGTGGTAAATATTGGGTAACCCTGCATAACCGACTCATCGAAAAGTCCTCACCTTCAGAGCTTTGTTTCCTCTCACCCATTCTTGATCCTTAGTCTGCTTATTGCTCCATTTCCCGCCAGAATCACGAGTGGCTCCTCCTAAGCGCAGAGAAGTAGATTTTTACAAATGATTTCAAATAGAAAATATTTAGTAGTTACTCGCCTTCTCCAGTGTATATACTTGAAGTCGATGGCAGCACATCAGCCACGGCCCACTATGAGAATTGTCTTGAAGGGTATAAAAAGACACACACATCGTATAACCAAGATCAAGATCGTCCTCATAGCCTCCGGATCTGTTTGCAGTTCATAAGCCGCTGCTTCAGCGCGTAGTAAAAAGACATAGAAGCCTATTTTACATTACGACAGAATAGGCGCCTTCGTCACTTCTCCCATGAATGCCTTTCACAAGATAAGCATGGACGCCATCGTTGCAGAGCTCTCGTCGACCTTTCCATCTGGATCCGACAGGAAATCTAGCAATTTCCCCAAAGACAGATCTAGAGCAGAAGTTGCTGGTGAGTTAGATGATCAGGAACTTCTTGAAATGACGCACGGATTCCTGTCTGGTGCTGCGGTCATCGTCGATCCCTTGAATGACGCCATTCTCGGCAATGCAACTCAGATATGAGTTGTAAGGAACTATATTATAAACCGGAAAATGTAAGTTTATTGAAACTAATAGAGAGAGTGGGTGAGTGGAGGTTGGGACCACCGTGCGGCGTGGTCTTCATCGTTGTCAAATGAAAGTGTCACGTGTCACAAGTGCACTTCGAGTGTCACAATCATATCAACTCGGACTTAAACTAAACTCTAGCATTGCCGCTAGCATTGCCTCTACTTCTTGAAAGTGATCATAAACTGTATATTCGGCGAAGTTCAACCGCTGAGGCTCAATGGCGGCCTAAAAGTCCACCCGGTCACCAGTCACGCACTGATCGCGATATACATATTTCAGCGGAACTACGCGCGTGTGCGGTCTCAGACGGTCTTCCAAGGTCATGCTTGCGGTCAGTCTTCCATCTTGCGATTGCCCACGGCACTCCCGGAGTTCGACAGCCTAGGGCGACCTATCTATACTTCGTGAGCGTATTTCCCCGGGGGTCGACGATCTGTTCTACAACCAATCGCCGCCTCTTTGTTTGCAAGCCATGAATCCAACGTTAATCGAATCGAAAGATTGTTTGTTTCCACCACTGGAATATTCAAGCGTTTGTGAAGTTTGGGAAGTCCATTAATGAAATGCTGATTATTCTCATTCCTTATAGGTTTTATAAAAGTAAGGGAGCCTCCTGAGTTTGAAGCAATACGTCTTTGCGCTAGCAGTATAATACGTACTTACGAATTTAGCATCATTACGTGATTCCACGCAGCAGCAGGCAGTTTTGTTCAACAGCGAGGAAATCTCATCATTTCATCGAGCCATCGAAATTCACACTCTCCGCACGAAAACCGTATCACAAAAGCACAGACAACATCAAAAGCATTCAGACGAATGGAACAAAGTTTACAAAGGTATTCTCAGCGCTTCCTTTACCAGCCGTAGACTCTCACAGCGCAGTTGGCCATCAGCTCACAACAGAAACCATCAACAATAATTTTGGCATAACAGAAAGCTCATAAGCACATTTGATGAAGAGGGCCTTTGCGTGCCACCCTCATGAAGAAGCGGGTAAAATGCGATGATACCGATAGCCTGCTCGATCAATGATGTCTTTATATTTATTCCAACTTCTAACCATAAGAAGGCCGTTACAAACTGATCTGAAGCCTTCCGGGCCCCCGTTTACACACTGTCCGACTACTGTACACCATGGATCCAGCATCGCTAGTTGAGGAGGGGTCGGATATGTGCGCCCTGTTTTATCATATTTCTTATTAAAACCTTGTAACGAGACTTTAGTATAGCCACCAAGGTTCGCCAACCGGTTTCCGGATTTTCAACTTGCATTAACGATGATTCGGTCATAGTTATACTACACAGCGACAATAACTGTGCTAATATATGATTACGTTCTTACGTTCAACCTCGAGGTCAGGATAAAACCTGCCAGATGTAAATCACACGCTAACGACGGTTTTTATAGAGAAATTTTGCATGGAAGCAGAAGAAGAATCCCGGTGCGTGCAAAACTGAATTTTAATGGGCAGTATTGAAAGATATCCCAGGCGCCATTCTATTTCTTTTGGTGAGCCACAATCACCATTGCACAGGTGTTAGCTCACCCTCGATGTTTAGAATCGTTATCTAAGCCTTATTCTCGGTGTCGTGGGGTTGACATGTAAGCAGCTTCTTTTACTCCAGGAAATTATTATGGTCCTTACGGCTTAAAAGCCTATTTCTCGCCGTTGTGGACTCCAGAGGTAGGTGTGACTACTCTTTTTTAAAAGGTCACTGCTTAGTCTAAATTTCACAGGCGTCAGATAAACCCAATATCCTCGTGTATGCTATTGACTTACAATTGAATTATACAGCTGCCGACACTTCGCCATTATTGAATTTGTTCAGACTGTTCTGATATTCACTATCGCAGAGATCTTCCTCACCCTTCGGTTTGCAGAAACGCTGTCGATTGATCAACCGCGTCGCTGATAACTGATTAGTGTGCATGTTTTAACTGGGAAGAACTGGCATATCACCGGATTTCTCTCCCTGCACATTTTGGCGCAGCTTATTCTTGCATTTTACATCTTTTCCAAGCCATCCGCGTCAAGTGCGATTATTCGATTTTAACATTCCGATGCAAACTAACTTTAGAGAATTACAGATCCATTATTCAAGCTACCGGATGGTACAGTGCCCATAGAATTTCAGAGTGAGTCCAATAGGTTTTACTTCGTGAATCCATGTCTTACTACACCATCAGTATGCCAGTTGATTCCTCCTCCAGCAGTGTATGCCCCTCTTTCCGATCCTCAAGAATTAACATGACAGTGATTTCTTCTCTAGTTTCCGACTTGATGTCGCATACCTCTGCCTGGCTCTCAGTTTCGATATCATCGTCTTTGTGGTGACATTACTTGTGACTTTCTCGAGTACGAGGACCAATCCAGGTCTAAGATGGATGAAAATCATCCAGAGGGATGGGGTCATTTATTTTCTGGCTATTTTCTCGTCCACATTGCTTTGGACGATTTTTATCTTTAACAATACCAAGGTTCGTCAGATTCCATAGTTCAGGAGCGTTATCTGATATTTCTTCATTTCTTAGCCAGAGCTGAAACTAATCAATGCATTGTAAGTGCTAATGAGTCAGCAGTGTTTTCTGAGATCACTGATTGCATCTGTACGATTCAATAGACCCGACTTAACGTGGGTGTTTAATTTTTCATTCAATACTTTCATCTCACACCTGCCCCTAATCTTGACAGATTTACATCCATCATGATCAATAGACTGTATTTATCTCTGAAAAAGGCTGGGCAGAAGGCGGAGCTCCAAAACGTTGTTGTAACAGAGGAGTGGCTTTCAGGAACTCAAGGACGAATTCCTCTGCAGGTGATCGTGGCACAGCAAGTGGTGTCGACGGTCCGATGAGAGTCGCTACTCACGTTAATATGCAGCCCTCTCCGTAGCTACTTCAAGTTGGAAGTCCATTTCTGCAAGCCATGGCCTGATAAAATCCACACCATGTACATCAGAAGCTATGTATACACATTGTAATTTATCTAGATGTAATTTTAGGTTGAAATTAACATCAGAGTAATAGCGGGTTTCAATGCCAGTGTAGAAAGGGCAGTGTCGTGGTAATTTAGGAACGATATCGCACGGTTATTCTGATTGCTCTGCGGAACTCCGCTTCCAGGTGCACTGCATCTGAAAAGATGAAGAATAATCAAGAAGTGTAAAAGATCCACTTAGTCTGTAGTTTTAAGATTGTTGGACTGTTCCCCGATGTTCAAGAACGATAATAAAGGTATCCGAGTACGTAGAAAATAGAATTTGGTCCGAAGCATAGCCTTAAAAGATATATTAAAAGCGGTAACATAGAGAACTCATTTATTCTACTTGAAGCAGTAATAGACACATGTTATACTCTCATCCCTCACCAGTCACGATATTCTGCCTCAGGACTCTATCTCTGACAATCGATTGTACTTCCTCGTTGTTTGTTCTGAAAGTAAATGCCAAATAAATACATGTGGTTGGACTGTAGGCAACGGGCGCTTTTCTTGTGATGATCATCATAACCCCTGTCAGTGTCACTGTCAATTCTGGTCAACTCCCGATGTTCTATCCATCCATCCATTGGCACGTCTCTCTCCTTCGACCATCCCAGCTATACTGCGGGTAATACCCCAGCAATTTTTTCCTTTCTTCTTTAGACCCATGATGTCATTGATACCCCGCCGAGGACGGAATGGCCTTTTCCTTCTTGTGGCCACTGGTTTAATGGCTGTTTTCTGGCTGTATTCGGGCCCAGATATTAGCGATTTGGAAGCTGTTCCGATTTATGATCCCGTGCGCGAAGATGTCGTCCATTCGGGCAGTCCTAAACAACCTAGCACGCTACAAAACACGCGTGTGGGATTAGCAAGTACGCATGGATTTACTTTTCTCGACAAGCTCTACATGAAGAATGGCATCTTCTACATTGTAACTCCCAATACCTCAAGTTTTCCTGAAAGGAAGCACATGATTTCAAGACCGTTACAGATGGGCATGGGGTACGATATGGACCCGACGGATGAGGTGAGTGTATTCCCTTTCACATTATCGTAATGTGACTCTAGGTTATTTCCATTCGACAGGATTTGCAATTCGTGACTCCTGAAAGAGCAAAGGATGTTCTAGGAGAACATTTTTTGATGGTTAACGGACTTTCAGTTATCTTCCATGATACACCTCAGTTTATGAACGTAAGTTTACCGCTCCATGTCCAATAGTGTTAGGTATTCATATTTTATAGCATTATTATCATTGGTGGGGTGAACTTATCCTGGGATTTTGGAGAGTTCATTCGGTCATAGGATCATCGCTTGGGGTTTCACCAAGTGCCCTAGACATGCCTGAGCGTTTTCTGCTTCCAGTGAGACTCTATTTTCTTGGGACGATGGTGGTCGTAATTACACATCGGTTTACTAGCATGTCTCAAACGATGGCTGGAAAGATAGTGCTGGTGTTGATGGACCTCTTATGCGCGCCGGGTTTCCTTCCGCCTCAATCCAACAGGCCGATTATTGGAATGATCTCATTTTACTAGCTGTTCCTGTCGTTTTCGAAAGCGCTGCCATCGTTTCTCGTGAGACTGCGCACCGGCAGTATGTTTCTCATTATTGTTCATTGCGTCTTCGCATCTGATAGTTAGCGCTTGTTAGCCCTCTTACTAATACGTGGTCCAAGATGATTGGCAGCGCGATGGGACTTAATGCGCCCGAGCACTTTTTTGAGCCCATAAGGAAAAACACAGTTCGGAATGTTCTTGGATATCTACCAGAGCTAGATGATCGTGGCGTCGTGGTTTCACCGCCGCATGTGACGTCCAGGTACCCCATAGTAACATATATCTCCCGCCAACGAGGAGGAAGGCGGGCACTGAGCACAGCCTCCCATGAAAGTCTGGTCACAGCTCTTCGAGAGCTCGAAGCAGAAGGTGTTTGTGAGGTAAATATAGCTACGATGGAGCAGATGAATCTGCGGCAGCAGATTGAGGTAGCAGCGAAAAGCACGGCAAGTCAAGCCTTTCTGACTCAAATGAGCTTACTTACATGCAAAACAGATAATTGTAGGTGTGCATGGAAACGGTCTTACGGTAAGTCTTGTATTTACCTATAATTTTCCTGAATAATGACAATGCCTTCCATAGCATGAGCTTTGGATGCCACCTTCACCTCGATCAGCGGTAATGGAGATATTCTTCCCACAAGGTAAATAATCAACGTTCAGTACGACATATTCAACGAAATCTGACAAGTACCTAGCCTATATTTTTGACTACGAGATACTTGCTCGTAACGTTGGCCACCGAGTAAGTCTGCCTTACATATTCGGATTTTCGCTTGACTTACGAGTTTCCGCCACAGCATTATGCGGTATGGAACGATACCTTGGTAACAAATGGAACCGAATATGCCGTGAGTAATAACAAAAAATTTGGCATATTCGCACTTTAATATAATATTTTCCGATTGCCTATGTACAGCATCCCGAGTTCGGAAACTCAGATGATTTTCATGGTTGTGCGTATATTTCCATGGATATAAAATGGCATCTACTCAAACTTCCTTCGCAGCATCGATACCTGTACATGGGCCCGCCGTGGCCCAGGCTATACGGGAGCGATTGGCATAGCAGCTAATCATGTAGGCGATCCGATACCTGTTGTGACAGGCATGTAAATTACCGGTATCGTTCAAGTTTAACCGGATTTAGCTTATGGCATAGATACTGCAGAAGGTATATCAACTACTCAATATCCATTGGGTTGAGCCATCAAATGATTTCTCGAATAAGCCGATTTTTGACTATCGTCTCATGGATGAAATTTTTCAGAGAATAGGGCCAACAGAACGTCGTTGGAATCCAGCTTGCACAGGTGACAGAGTTTTTTCTTCCTTTGGATACCCAAGGCGAATTGGCAACATCATGATAATGTCGTATTTTACTACAAGCATTTCCAGGATTCAACGCGCGTGAGATTGAACCATACGCGAGACAGGGAGGAAGCTCGTAACTTTAATCACTGTTGCAAAGCGACCTGGAAATTGCTTAAACGTAATTGACTCACAGTTTCGGTTTTCCATCTTCAGGCTTGAAGCTTGAAGGTCAGTTCTCTGTGAAGGAACTGAAGGCGCTACTTATATCTGGCTTCACTTCCTTTACGAAGCGTCAAGGTCACGAGGAATGTCTCATCGTGCCACTGCACGTGGTGACTCAAACTGAAACTTTGTCCTACACATTGCGTTCGGGGAGCCATTGGCGCTGACCCTCCTGGAATATGACTTCAATCATCCCCCATCCTCGCCGCACTCAGAATATAGCACTCTTTGTTGTCATCTTTCTATCCTGTTACTTTTTCTTCTTTGATTCCAATGACGTCGGCGAAGCCAACGGGTGGCCGCTGATGTACGAAAGACTGGGGTGCGATGCGCCTTTTGATTCTGTTCCTCTCGTATGCTGAGAAAAAAACTCTTCTAGAAGCGAAATTAGCAACCCGAACTCAGAGGCCACGGTTTCGATGTTTTCGCGCGAGACGACCTTGGCAGGTAAAACGATACATGGTTTTACGACTTTCGACAATCTATATCTACGCAATCGCACATATTATGTCGTTACGTCCACGCCCACAGATTTCCCGCCGAAAAGAAACATCGTCGCTTTCATTCGCAAGAAAGATTCTTTAGTAACAGAAGAAACTCCTGAAGGACTCGAAGACCACGACGAAGAGCCAAGTGATGAAGTGCGTATTAATATCAGCCACTTGCGTATAGCTTGATCACCTTCCAAAACGCAATTTCTGTAGGAGCTACGGCTTATAACTCCAGAGGAAGCAAAACATATTTTAGGCAACAATATTATACGTATTAGAGGGTTTTCAGTAATTCTAGATGACGATCGGTATATGATGCAGGTGAGTCGCTACTCTCTTATACAAATATCCGATTGGCTCATCAATCTACAGCACTATTATCACTGGTGGGCTGAAATAATACTCGGCATAGTACGGGCATATGCAAGCCTTGGAACGCCTATTCCTCCTTCCTTAGCTCAACCAGCGCGATTTATCCTTCCTGTGAGTTACTTCTTTGCGAGAAGGCAAATAGTATTGAAGCCCTATCTACTAGTACATCCGTGGAAATGGATGGAGAGATGCGCCAGGCGTGGATGGACCTCTTATGCGAGCTGCGTTCCCGAATGCTGGTATAGAGCGTGAGGACTACTGGGAAGATCTCGATGACCTGCTTACACCCGTCGTTTTTGAGCGAGCCATGATTGTGACGCGTACGGTCGCACATAGACAGTGCGTATGCATGTTTTTCTCGTATTCAGTCTTTCTCACAAGTAATTATGGTATAAAGTCCCTTCGGCGGCAGATGGTTCAAGATGATCGCAGGAACAATGGAACTGGAAGCTCCGGTCTACTTCTGGGAACCAACGAGAAAAACTGTCGTACAGAACGTGCTTGGATATGTGCCGGAGGTCGGTAAAGGAGGTGCAGTCATTCCGCGATCCCGTACGAAACCTTTACGGCCGCTTGTCACATATATATCGCGTCAGAGAGGTGGAAGAAGATTGTCAGACGAAGCTCACGAAGGGATATTCAATGCGCTCCGAAAGCTAGAGGAGGAAGGTGTATGTTATGTTCAGCTCGCGGAGATGCAGAATATGGATTTGAAGGAACAGATTGAGTTGGCGGCGATAACTACGGTAAGCATGTTGCGATTTACTCAACTACATGACACTCAAGTGAACGTTGAAAGATAATGCTCGCTGTTCATGGTAACGGGTTAACGGTGAGCTCTTGCTGTTGATTGAGACCCATCATTTAACGGCTTCGCCTCATAGCATCAACTTTGGATGCCTCCATCGAATTATTCGACTGTTATCGAAATTTTTGTTCCTAAAGGTACGTACTAGGTTTTTTACCTCTACGACAGGACGCTGATGTAGCCATGCAACATTGCAGCCTATATATTCGATTACGAACTACCTGCTCGAAATCTGGGTCATCGGGTTTGTCCTGTTCCTTCGCAAGGTTCCTGAGCACATATACTGATATAATTCTCTTCGACAGCATTATGCTGTCTGGAATGATACACTGCTGACCTACCCTCCCGGTAGCTATCACGAGGTGAGCGTCTTTAAAATAGTTATATATGGAGAGATAAACCGGATCCTTCGAATCTAGGGCATATCGTACGGTGGTGATGGTGTTGATTTCTCCGGCTGTAAGCAGTGAAATCTTTTATTATGCTTTACGAGGTGCTGAACTTTTGTTTGTAGATGCAATACCCGCGCATGGGCCTGCCATCGCTAATGCCATAAGAGAGCGACTTGCACAGAAAAACTGAATTTTTGTTTGCCTCAGAAGTTGTGTAGCATTGTCCATTATTTTTTATGCTGGTAACTTTGTAATAATCTACGTATAAAGAGTTCGTGAAAGCTGTAGATTGCTGTATGACCATGTAGAATTGGAATATTGACTGGGAATTGCGAGTCCGCGGCCGCAGTCCGCCAAGGCTCCAAGAGTTTGGCCGGCCCGGAACGCCGAAGCTTATAAAAAGCATTACTTCGGCATGTCACAATGTGACTTTTAACCCAGGTGAATTGCCGGTCCATGGGTTGCGTCAGCTTTACTAGGGACCACCGTCTCGTCCACTCTGGTCGATATCGACATCTTCTCGATTCCTGAACCTATCCATTCTTTTCCTTTTCTAAAAGAAGATGGCGTCGGCGTACTATGAGTTCTATCGGGGTTCCTCGTATGTGCTTTGTTCAATTCATGGTTCTCGAGGTGCAGTGATGAACCTGATGTGCGGGGTTGCTGTTAGCATCGGGATGGCGCTCACCGACTCCCTTGATGAGCTCATTACAAGCGGGGCTATCACGCCGCAGCTGGCTATGAAAGTCCTTCAACAGGTGCGTCTTTTCTACAATGTGGCGTAGAATGGTGGTGGTGGTGGCGGTGGTGGATGGAGACAACTTGGTGTATCGTTGACCAGTGGCTCACGTATGTGGCGGTTGTTCAGTTTGACAAATCACTTGCGGACACAATGGTGAAGCAAGTGAAGACGAAGACGACACTGAAGGTGAGTGGAGAGAGTATCGGTTTCTTGTGGTCGTGTGCTCATCTTGATTCGGCTATTTCAGGGTCACCTTCATACATACCGACTTTGCGATGACGTCTGGACGTTCATCGTGAAGAATCCGACGTTTAAGATGGAATCAAACGAAATGGTGAATGCGCCGCGGATAAAGATCATCGCCTGCAAGAATGGAGACGCGATCGAGGCTGGAAAGAAGTGAGGTCGATATGTGGAAGCGGTGTCCGTTAGCGGAGCGCTACAGTCTGTAAAGTTTCTAATACTTTTTACCTTGTAACGGATACGGACTACATGTTTTTAGGCATAAAGCTTTCTTGTAATGGGGTATATCAACAATTTCACAACATACCGAGCTTTATTTGTTCAGAAACAAATGGCAGAATAACATCTCAGTAACTGTAGAACGCCGCAAGATGCAATCCAATACGAAGATTCCTCTCTTCGGTCCCGATATTGAACATAGTGCACATCCATTACCCATCTTTCTTGTATGGGGTCCGGCTTCCAGATTCTCTTCAGTCTCCGCCGCGTCCGGTACCGGGATGTCAGGCGTGCGCTCCAATGTTCCTTGTATCCGATCTCGGTTGACAGCAGCATTGCTAGAATGTAGATAAATTGTGGAAAGTCCGGAAAAGGACAACGAACCTTCTGGACAATAAGCGCCGTCTCCATTCCTACCTCGAACTTGACAGTGAGTCAATGCAGTCCGGAAATATCACAACCTTCCTGTTAATAACCGGACCTCCTGTTGTACTCCTATCGGTATCGATGTTTCTCTCATCAAAGCACGCACACCTCGTTCCTTCCTTGCTGTGTGGCGCCCACGTGCGGTTAGGAACGTTGTAGATAGGTGACTCGTATTGAGAGCTTGTGTGTATGTTCACGAGTGATGTTATGACAGATTTTGTCTAATCTAGTCAAAGTAAAAAGAGCGGAGATATCTGAGTTTGAATATTCACAACGATTTATAGATTGAAGTCTGATTCTATATTTATGCAACCGTGTGTGCATCGCCTTGCCTTCATTGCTACTTAAGTACTCCCACAACAACGGTCGCAGGCAGGAAATGTCGCAGCCATTCGCAGAACCTCCCACTAGCCAAGCATTGTATGAAGCTCGCGAGTCTCTCGAGGCGACGCGCGTATCCGTGCAGGACGTCACCCGTAAAATCGACGATGCCGAAGCGGCCCTAGCACAAATTATTCGGGAGTCAAAATGCGTTATAAAGGATCTGCAGGCGCAGCGGGCTGCACTGGAGAAAGACATGAACAGGACGTTGGCGTACTTGAGTCCAATCAGGAGATTACCGACGGAGCTGCTGAGGGAGATATTTATGTGCAATTTGGAGGAGTTCCCGTGCTGCGCATGGGTGCTGGCTGCGGTGTGCACGTCGTGGAGGCAGTTGGCGTTGAAGATGCCCAAGCTATGGTCGAAAGTGAGTAGTTACTGGTTCTATTTTTTCAATGCGGCTATCGCACCGGCCGCCACACCCGATGTTCTGTATTCTTGTGGGAGTCGATTGCGTTGAATGCATGCTTCCCACAGGCTCCCTGTGTGCTATATCGGCCGTTTCATGGTGATGTATAACACCCGGTGGTCATCCAGCCCACCAATCGGTGATAGCGTGGCGAAGGAACATCCAGCATGGGAGTGGCAACTAAGTCCTGTCCATATTTGGCCACTCCAGGCCCTTTTCCGTCCTCTGCTCTCATCCGCTGCAGCCTACTAACGTGATTCAATTTGCCACAGATCCGCCTTCTCACCACTCAACATGCTTCTGCGGATACTATACGGCTATGGCTTGAACGGTCAGGAAGTAGAGTCCCACTTGACATAGAGATATTTCTCCGTGTCGGAGAATCGACTTCCGCTTCAGATGGCTGCACTCGGAAGCGGAGGCGTGTATCTTCACTCCCATCACCGATATCGCCTACTATTCCGTCTTGGGCTCCTTCAAACGCGCATTCTGCTCATTATGTGGTGCCTCACAATGCACACACCACTCACGGCGTCACGATAATGCCCTCAAGTCCACCGATAGTGATCCCCGCGTCTCCTCCTGCTCAAGATCAATGGGGTCAAGTGGCAGCAACTCATCCGTCTTCTGACCAAGCTCAATTCAATAAAACAAAAAGTATACACTGGGGACATATCGCGTTCTTCTATCTTGTAGAACAAATGCATCGCTGGGAACGTTTTGTTTTCCGCTTTGACAAGCAATTCAACTCTATCCATGCTCTTAAGTCAATAACAGGTGTGTTAATTAATACTTCATTCACTTGTTGCTTATCTAATTTTATTTCCATCGTAGGTGATGCCCCTCTTCTAAAAGAATTTGAGGTATCTTGCATCGAACCTGCCTTCCTCACGGAGTGGCCATGGTTGCCTAATGCTCCAGCTTCCACCTCGATATCGCTTCCTGAACTCAAGACTCTTACTCTTCAATATGCCCCTTTCCACTGGTCTTCTCCTATGCTCCGCACAAACCTACACACCCTAAATCTCCACGCGCTGCCTACATACCACTTATCCCTCGACAGAATACTGAACATAATCTCGAGCAATCCTTCTCTTAAAAACCTCTCGCTCCATTTCAACGGTGTACAGCCCGCCATCTTACCCCTGACCCCGACAACACTGAAAGACCTGGAATCATTCACCATCGGCGGGCACCATATCCTCACGCAGCTCGTCGATTCGCTTATCCTTCCTAATCTCACTTCCCTCACGCTCGATATCGAAGCGCGCGACCCCGTCGAAGACATTATCTCCAATCTCTTCACGCGCTCCGGCAACCCTGCCATCACCCACCTCTCCGTCGGCTACGGCACCAACTCTTCAACATACTACTACCCGGGGGGCATCGTGATCTCCTGGCCTACACTCCTCAGCGAGCTTACGCACCTCAAGAGCATCCAGACAGGCGGCACACCCCTCGACCCCTTGCTCAGCGCTCTCGGGCCCCCAGATGACGACACGAACCAGCTGACGAACTGGGCCTGCCCCCAGCTCGAGTCGCTCGCGACGCGCAACTGCCACCCGCATAGCGAGGGTATCTCACGGCTCGTGCAGATGGTGGATGCGCGGAACCCCGACGCGCAGGGCAGCGGCTCGAACGCGGGTGCGATAAATGGTGTCACACCCGTGCGGTTAAAACTCCTGGAGATGTACGACTGCGCAATCCTAGGGCAAGATGTGCTAGAGTGGCTCGAAGGGCGGATAGAGGAGGTTATTTGTACAGAGCCGACGCATGAGAGGTCTGTGTCGCCGATTTGGTACAGTGTTGGCTGAAAGAAAAGTGGCTAATGCCGAGTGATTTTTTTAATAGCCGGTCGCCGATTTCGCATTCGTACTGGGGCTCTTGAGCCACCGTTTCGCTTTTATTTTATCTTTCCCTTAGGATCCTCTGCATTTCGTTTTATGGTTTCCGGGTTTATTGATGGGTGAAACATGTTATGGCTTTTGTGCTAACTTCTGAAGCTTATGACGCCATATTAACTTACCGATGTATACTTTGATGTGTACTTTAATCGCTTTCTAATGCACGTTTTAACTAGTTCTTTTATCGCTCGACGTGGGTGCTGTCATTTCCCTCGGCGTCTTCACGAGTCCACCGTGCGGTTCGCCCGGCCCCATGCCATTTCGGGAACCATCTTTGAAGACAAAGACAGCATATTAATCTCCTCCGATGGATTTAAATCAGCCAAGCCGTCACTCTCCATCCTCAAGTCGACTATGAAGCACATGCTTGGCAGCTTCATCATTACATCTAGTCAAGTTACACTTCGCATCCCGCTCTGTTCCTTTTATTTGTGCTTATTGAAAATTAAAGATTCCCGCTCTATTGCCGCCCAGGATGCAGCCCGAGCATTGTGGCTGTTATCTGAGTACCCTTCCGGCCGCTTGGCCTACATAATGCTGCGGGAATTAGTTACGGGGGCTGCCAAGTCCCCGCTCCGTGTCACTTTATAACGTACTTGGAGCATTCTACTTAATTTCGCGAGCGAACTTGGCGGATATCGGGCATGGCGTCGACTCTTGTTCGCTAGTGGCTAGTGGGTATTGTCGAATTTTCTGCGCCTCAGCGGAACTCCGATCGAAGCAGTAACTTCAATGTCGTCGCGCAGAGAACCTGATAGCCGATTGTTTTCTTGCTAGCTTGTAGGTGCTAGTACTACGTCGCACGGAATCCATTCCCATCTCGCGCCCTCACTCAGCTGAGAGCCCACCTCTGAAAGCGATGGTGATCGAGATTAAATGGTGTCATCCCTCCATCTTTATCATCATGATGTTTGCTTCCATGCGCTGTTTTTAGATCAATTCGAACTGTGATAGGAAATGGTCGTTCAAACGTTTACAAGGCTGATGATACAGCTCTCTGGCATCTTCGCGCGTCTTGGCAGGAGCTTGGCATCACGCTTCCTCAAGTATCTACATGCTCCCTGAATATTCTGAAGTTAATATAGTATCAGGCCTCGCTGCAACTGTTTCTGAAACAGCAAACTGCAATTTCTGCAACGCCGATAAAACTAAAATTAGTAGCAGGAGATATTTATGTCGTGAGAGTAGAGACTGTCTGATCTTCCGCAGTTGTAAACCCGTTTGTGCGCCACCGTGACGGTCGAGCGGCTCCTGGAATATCAATGGTTCGGGCTGCGACCGATTTTCGGAATCAGCGGAAATAGGCGTTGGACTAGATCTCTCACCGGGAAGGCGGTGGAACTTGTCATAAGTGCCAAGAAATTTCAATATGGATGGAGGCGAAGACGGGTGGTTTATAAAGGTGTGAGCTTTGAATCTCGTTTGGCCCCTTGATTCCCCGCTACACCCCATACCACACCCCCGCTGATTACCATCCCCACCGTCGTAATGGGCGCGCCGACGGCCGAAATATATGCGCGGAGTGGCAAGATGGGGAAGTCAAACAAGGACAAACTGATTACTGGGCTTGAGGATGTAATGTCGATCACGGATATCTACCAGTGCGTAACGACAGCTCTTTTCGTCCTCCTCTACCTCCAGCTTATTCTATCCTCTTTCTACCTCTTATCCTACAAACTACTCTTCTAGCAGCCCCCCTGAAAACCTAGTTGCCCCTGTAGAATCGTGGAACACAGGCGCCTATCCCATATCCTTACCTCTGGACGAAGACCCGGCCGAGACAGCTGATAAGAGCAGTCAAACCGCCAATTCCACCCCTGCTTTGGACCATTCTGTGATGCCTCGGGATGGTCAAAGGCTCACTATAGACCTCACAGACCAAATACAGCGCCCCGTGTCGCCTATCTCGCCTCTGCAATGGAACTGGGACATCGAGCATGCCGATAGGAAGCGGGAGCGAAAAGCTGATGCGGCGATGCACAACGCGACGCCGTTCGAGGTGGACAGACGAGTGCTGAAGGACGTGGTACGCGAGCACATGGGTCGCGAAGTAGGGCGGATCAGGTTCCTCAGTGCTGGTGAGTCCGGGTTTCACATTGCCGGTCGAACATATGTCTTAACACTCGATGCGCCCAGGAACCTTTCACAAGGTGTGTACAGCTCATGTGAATACGTCTGAATTGCCTAAAAGATAGTGTTTATCTCTTGTCTAGGCCTATCTTGTCACTCTCGTCGACCACTATGAGCTGGTAGCACGCGTAGCCCGCCGATTCATGCCCCGCCTCAAGACTGAGTCTGAGGTGGCCACGATGGACTATCTGCGCAGCCGGACGAATGTCCCCGTGCCCACGGTATACCACTACGACTCTAACCCATACAATCGTCTTGGGGGCGAATTTATTTTGATGTCGAAGGTGCGCTTCTTGACGCGTCACTAATCACCGTGCACACGTGTGCTAACTTCCATCACGTGTCGTTTCGAAGGCCCGGGGCATCCCCCTCGCGAACGTGTTCCACTCGCTGCCCTACAATGATCTCATCAAGCTGCTCAAGAACATCGCTGCCATCGTGGTCCCGCTCTTTGCACACCGTTTCTCTGACATCGGCTCGCTCTACTTCGGCCCGAACCCCCGCAGGCAAGTCCCGTCCGGGGCCCCGACCCCAAAGGCTGCCCAAATGCACTACGAGGCCTTCCCATTCTCGCCCACGTTGGGCATGTCCAGTCTCCCTTCAGGCACCCTCAAGACCCCCAAACCCTTTGCCCATCAGATCAGTTCTTCCTTGCACGAATTCCACGTCGGTCCCATCATCTCGTGGCCCTTCTTTGGCTCGAACAGAGGTGAATTAAGTCATCCAACAGAATTAAACCGGGGTCCATGGCCCACTACGGAATCTTATCTCAAGTCTTGCGCCGATCGCGAGATTAATGGTGTGATTCTCGAGAACGAAGGCCGGGCGGCTCCGCACAGGCTGCACCTAGACCCCGCAGAGATCATGGCGTCGCGCCACCATCGAGTAAAGGCCATCCCTGGTGACCAGAGCGACGACAGCGACGAGTGGGATCTCGAGGAGAGTGAGGAGGAATGGGAAGGCCCCGGGGACCGCATGTATCGCGACTACCGGCGCATGCAGCGGAGTACCTTCCTGGTCGCTCACATGTCCAAACGCGAAGAAGCCGTCCGGAAGGAGATGGGCCGCTGGATGCACATGATGGAGCATCTCGTGAAAGCCGTCAAGAAAAACGAGGGCCCGGAGGAGTTCGGGCTCGACTGCCACGATTTGAGTCTGGAAAATATGTTCGTCGATGCCGATGACAACACGAAGATCGTGAGTCCTTTCCGTTATTCGCCGCTGCTTCCTTCTATGTATAGTCCACTCATCTGCGTGCCTTCCCAGACATGCATCATCGACTGGGAATCCACCACGACGCGCCCCCTCTGGCAATGCGCGCACGTGCCCGCCTTCCTCCAGTCCAGCCCCTTCGTCATGAAGTTATTCCGCGAGGCTGTCGCGCAACTGCCGACTGATCCGTCCATTCAAATTTTGAATACGGGCAAACCCGTTGACCTCGAGTCCCTCTGCCGTGAGTGGCTGTACTACGAGTCCGCCGGGATGCGTCTGCGCATGGCACATCGCGTCGCGGAGTGGGACGGGTGGGAGGAGGGCCTCGTCGAGAGCATCCTCGGGCCTGAGGAGCACGAGGACGAGTGGTTCAAGTCTAGCAGCGACTACGCCGAGACGCTCAAGGGGCTCATCAGCCATCCCGAGTCGCGCAGTTCGACGCACAAAGCCCACCTCCTGCGCCGGCCGCCGGGGAAGCTCTCCACAAAACTGCCGTTCATCGAGGAGCAGCAGAAGGAACAGATGCTCAATACGACGGGGGACATCTGCGGGGGGCGTGGCGGTGAGCTGGGACGCCGGTTAGAGGCGTGGTTGACGGTCAATGGTAATGCAGCGGAGGGCGGGGTCAAGGGTCGGTGGACCGATGAGGAGTCGGCCAGACACGAGTGAGCTAGGTGCTACTTTCTTTGCTTGCTATGTTATCATTTCGATCTTTGGTTAGATCAGGTTAATATTGGTGGTTCACACTGGCGCTATTAATGTGGTGTTTTTGTACTCGTACAGTTCTTTCTCGGACTCCGTTAATTGTATATTTAGTTCACAGCAAGTAGCGGCATGTTGGTATGTATATAAGTCGAGATATAAATAGTATGACCATTAAAGAACTGGCGATGGACGACCGACACAACTAAGCTCAGTCGCCACTTCCGTTACTGACCTACTTATATTTCCTGCACTTTTGCTGTAGCGTAAAAGATGGTCGAATTGCGAAGGTTGGCGCATGCAGAAATTCATTGCACGTGTATAAGCGATGGCAACATGTGATAATAGAGTTAAATAAGCATGGCTTCTGCCGGTACCGACACTGCCTGCGATTTCATAGCGATGAGATGAATCTGAGCATGCGTGCTGCATGTTCCAATATGCAAACGCACTTCCGAGTCGGGGATTGCAACTGTGAAGGTACCCTTTCTGAGTTTCTTAGTTCACTGAAATTGGATATATATACAGCACATGGGAACAACATGTAACTAGCGCGGTGTAAATACTGGCTGCTAGGGAAGTTTGATATAATACTATGGGTATGTATGAGGAAGATATATAATAGATATACACGAATAAACCGGCGCCTAATTTAAATGTAAAGGGACGTTATAATTAAGTCAAGAGAGCCGGAGGCACGGCCATCGCTCCCGCAAAGATGACTCGGAACATTGTAATGAGGAAGAAGGTCAGAACTAGACTGAAACTGTCATCATAAAAGGAAGACGCGAACACATCACACACCAGGATTCCCCACGAACACAGTCCCCTGTTCGCGCAATGCCGCTTCGATCACCTTCATTCCCTCCAGCACCTTCTCTTCTTCGAGCCGTCTTCCGATGACCTGCACGCCAAGTGGGAGGCCGTGCATTTTTTCCGCGTCGTATACGGAGTACGCGCCTTTCGCTACGGTGTTAAGGGCGGCGTATTCAGGGGAGGAAGTGAAGTCCTTAGGCAAGCTATCGAGATTTTTGTCCACGAAGGTGACAGGGAGGACGCCGGCGGCATAATCGAGCTAAATATGACTTGCGGTTGAGTATCGTAAACTGATGGCAGATGAGTAAAAAATACGCGCGATATTGAAAATGAAAGTATAATTCCCGCTCATGAGCGTGGCCTTCTCCGATCCACCATGCTCAAACGCCGGCAGCGGAACAGGGACTGACAACACAAAGTCCAACCCCTCATTAGTCCATTTGTCATGCCACGCAGCCCTGTACTCCTCCCTCTGTGCAACTAAATTCCGCTCCTCCAGCGCATCCTTACTGTGCATGATATTCAAAAGGCTTGCCATAAACGGATCACTGGATCGTGTAAGATACGCCAGGAACCGCTTGAAGAGACGCGGGAGGCTCAGGAGATCCAATGTAGCCGTTACGGGCTTGCTAAGTGTTTCTGATGGGCTGAGGAGGTCACGCGTTTGCTGGCCTGGAGAAGGTGAACTATTAGCGCATGTGCGGTAGATTAATAACGAGATATGCGCATGTACCTCCGTCGGAGAGTAGGAGCTGCAGCCCAAGTGACAGACATTGGGAAGTATTTGGAGGGGTGCTGTATCATAATGTAAATCGCGTAGTCCCGCAATAACGCTTTATGCGGTACATACAATTCTACTACTTCGTGACCCTGCTTCCGCAGAGCCGCCACCACAGTCGATAACGCGCGCTTGCATGCAGGACTCGGGGGGATCACGCCTGATATGAAGGTATAAATTAATCTAAGCTACGAACACGCGAGAGGAACACTCACCGTCTTCCCAAATCACGCCCCATTTGAGCTTTCGCCCCTCTTCCTGGAGGTTAACATGCTGCCATGGGAGCGGAATACACTGTGAAATCCTATTAGGCGGAGTTAGGGGAAGCAAAAAAAAATAAGGCTCACCGTGTGGTCGTACAACCACGGTTTTGAGACAATCACTCGCCGCCAGAACTCCTCCAGATCCTCCAGACTGCCTGCCATAGGAGAGGCTACAATTTGTATTGATTCGAGGCCCTTCTGCGCCGATGCATTTCCCCAGGACGGGAACCTTCCGACACTACCCTTCAGACCCCAAATGCCGCAAAAGTGTGCTGGGATTCGCACACTACCCCCGATGTCAGTGCCAATTTCGATCTTGCTCCCTCCACATGCAAGCAGCGCCCCACCGCCGCCTGTCGAAGCTCCAGCAGTAAATGCGGAGTTGTACGGGTTGCTAGTCGTGCCGAAGAGGTCCGAGGCCGTCTCGATCCCTAGTAGACCAGCTGGAACCGCCGTCTTCACGTGGATAAGAGCGCCTGCGTCCTGGAGGAGTTTGACAATCGCCGATGAAGAGGCGACGGGATGACCAGCATTACGAGAGAATCCAATGGTGGTATCATGCCCCACAATATCAATAGTGTCTATAAGGGGCGCGGAAGTTAGAGTAACATTGGTGGCGCTAGCTAAAATCAAAGGCACCTTTAATACTGACTGGGACACCCATAAGCAGGTGTTCTCTTCCGGCTTCCAAACTTGCTGAATCTGAGACGACGTCTTGGTCCCAGTTGGATATCGCAGGCGTGCGGAGCGCTTCGTCGAACATGAAGTCGGTGATGCAGTTCGTGGCGTTATGTGCTTTGAGCGTCTTCTTGCCATACGCTGTGAGGATCTTCGCAGGGGCGATCTTCCCCGCCCGACATTGCGCAACGAGCTCTGAAATTGAAAGGGCATGGACCTTTTCCTCGGACGAAGAGAGCGGCACTGAGTAAACGGCTTGAAGCTTGTCGATCTGTGACTCCCGCTCCTTCTGCTTCCTTGCACTATCGGAAGCGTCAGGTGATTATTAACGAAGGGCATTGCATGTCTCACCATGCAAGCTGGTGCGCCGTCGACGAGGACTGGAAAAAGAACATGGCACAGCCGTTCGCAACAAGATGGAGAGTATGGCATCAAAAGCGGATTTGCACACAACTTTTAAGTGAAAAGGCTTACCGGAGGAGTTACGTGGGCTACAAGCTCAACTCGGGGGAACGCGCGACAGATCTGATCGCACGGTTAGTTCAGCCCTGACGGAGACTTGGCTGCATAAGGCGTCAAACCCTGACTGCCAGTACATTTCGTGAATACCTTAGTTGGATGCAGGGAAAGGAATGATTTTGATAGCGGTCTATAGATTGTCTTGATCGGCCCTTGTGATCCGGACAGCCGGTCCCGGCGGCATATCTGCCCTTGGCAGGGTGGGACTTCGGATAGAAAGAGATGTTCATATCGCTTTGAATATGCCTATAATTTTTGGCTCCTTTTCGGACTCAATTCCAGAGGAAAGTGCGTAAAAAAACCCGAAACAAGAGTGAGCAACTTGAGCGATCCAATGTAAAACATAAATAGCTACACGCTAAGTGCGCGAGGATAGGCCACATGTCGAATTAACTTGACAATATGCCAGGCACCTGCACCCCCATCGACCTACATACGTACAAGTCGAGGTTCTGCCAGGTCCTAGCTGACAGTAACCAAGTTATAATTGTATGTGAGAAGATCACCCCGCAGTCGCATGACGCACGCTGAGGAACTAGGCGCATTCCTGAAGGCTGCTGGCTTTGACTTATTCTGATATAAGGACCTGAAAGTAGCTAGAGCGCACTTTCATTATACCCGCGGGGAGATTCCGGACGCATCATCAACGCTCTGCATACTTCTCTATACATATACTTGACGGGAAAATGACATATCATTGAAAGTGGTATGGCACCTTGCCTTCGGAACCTCAGCACATGTGCACGAGGACAAGGCTAGCTGAGCATCCGGGAATGTGGCGTATGATGAGCTCCAACGAACAATCCGGGACAATTATCTTTTTTGCTTTGCTTTTGAATTTGCAAACGAATTCGAAATAGGCAGCCATCTTCGTTCCTCGCGCTCGCCGTGTACGGACATTGGTGGCATTTTCGAGCCAAGCACATAGTACGTAGAACGTCTGCTGAACTTCTCAGCTGCCGAGTGATGGCAAAAATGGCGGCAATAAACATCTGGATGTGACAACCGGAGTCAAGGCGCATCCGAATAGTACTACCAGAAATAAAGTAAATACGTATCTGTCGAAGGAAATCAGCGCTCAGCCCAAGGTGAAGCATGCTGCAGATAGTTAAAGATGACTCACATGTTATATGTGCCAATACAGACGCTGCAAAACCCGGAAGAAGAAATATACGGAAAAGTTGGATTACACTCGCATCACTTCTGCCTCTCCACTGTGACTTCTATGCCGCCACCATCGAAGTGGTTTTATACCCGTAAAGTCCAAAATCCCAAAAAAAGGAGAGAAATAATCGTACATGTAGTCATTTTATCCCCTATGGACACCGTACGCGCCTTTTACGCGTCAAAGCGATCTCTTCGTGTCGGAGAGCATCTTTGATACACTGCATCCGCCACCGAAGCGATTCAAACGTGCTACCGAGCCATAGTAAGGACCGGTGCCTCATTGCGGACACGAGCGCACCACCGTACACACCAACCTGGTCATCATCTACACCCTCCTACTTCCCCACACCCCTGTCCTCACCCCCTCCTCCCAATTTCCCACACCCCCACACCCCACACCTTACCCTACATAGCTGCCGAGCCGCTCGCGAATCTTATCAGCAACCGCCGGCCCATACACAGGGATATCAGCTGTACGACAAGCCGTCAACACGTTTGAATTGGGGTATGAAATAAGGAAGAAGGAAGAAGGGTACGTACTGCCGTGGAAGTCATCTGCGAATTGAACGCCCTGTATCATTAGAGGAGGGTCAGCGCATGGGAACGAAAACGGGGGGATGAAGAGAAAGAGAAGCCGAGGGAGGGAAAGAGAAAGATAACGGGGAAGAGATAAGGTAAGGCAAGGGAACAGAAAGGTGACGCACATCATGATAAGTTCCCGGGGGATACGTTGTCAGGGTGTCGTTGTTCACCGCGTAGTGCTATATCGGCATTCCGCATCAGTCGGGGAGAGGATCAGAGAAAGGCACAGACATACGCGATGCCCCACGTTACGCGCGAGGATCTCATAGTCGAATACGTAACCTGTATTGGGGACAGTTAGTTGCATTCCAGAGCACAGAAAATAGAGGCAAAGAGAGAAAGAAACATACTTGAAGGCTGCATGATCTCGAACACAGTGGATAACTCCGCGGGGGGCATCCACAACTGGTGCTATTGACCAAGGAATGCGTCAGGTATCGGGTCCGCACAAGTGAAAGAGAAGAGACGCACAGTCAGCCCGTTCCCATGCACGCCAACGATGATCTGCGTACGCAGTGAGCGAACACATCTACAATCACCTGCGAAAAACACATACCGTACTCCTCGCGACCTTCTCCAACTGTCCCGCCAACCTCATCTCCTCCATCCTCACCACCTGCACCTCACAAACCCCCTCCTCCTCCAGCCCCCTCAGCGCCTTCACCAGTCCTGTGTGGTCCTCCTCCCTCAGCCTGCGCCCCCCGCCTTGGCGGGAGATGTACGTCACCACCGGCTTATCCGATTTCACCTTCTCAGGGGATAGCACGTGCCCCTGGGGCGAAAGGACAGGGACAGAGCCAAGGAGGGAGAGGAGCCCCGAGCGCCGGATGGGCTCCCAGAAGAGGGGAGGCGCCGGGAGAGAGGAGGCGCCGGCGACCATTTTATACCATCTTCCACCGTAGGGACTTGGAAGGGTGGGGGGAATTAGTTAAGAAAGAAACAAGGAAGAATGAGAGGGAGAAAGAGGGGGGAAAGGGAAGTGTTAGAAGATTAAGGGGAGGGCAACGAGAATGATTTACGGAGAATGGAGAAAGTAGAGAGAACAGAAGAATGACGTAGGATGACGACGATGGGTTGACAAAGAGGACGAATAGGGGGGGGGGGGGAAAGAACAGGGAGAGGAGCAAGATGCATGATGTAAAGGGCATTAAGGCGTTGTAGAGAAATGAAAGAAGTAGAGAGCGAGAAGGCGAGGTGAAGAGAAAGAAGTTAGTCGATAGAAGAAAGGGAAGAATGAGATGGAGAGGAAGAAGTCGAAACAGGAGAAAGAAGATCAGGGTGAGAGAAAAAGAAGGATGGTTTACAGAAAAAGAAGGCCGTGTAAAAGACAGCAAAGGTGAGAAAGAAGAATATGGGGAAAGAGAAAGAACGCGGGGAAGACAGCGAAAAAGACCATAGAGAAAGAACAATGACGTGGAGAGGAAGAGGGATGGTGGGGAGAACAAGAAGATCGACGCGTGGCGAGTAAAGATCGACGTGAAGAGGAGGAATGGCGGCGAAGTGGAAATGAAGAACATTAAAATGGGGAGGAAGAACACCGGGATCGACAGAAAGAAGAATGGGGTAGAGAGAGTAGATGAATATGCGGGAAAGAAGGGACATCGATCGCCGGAAAGAAGCATGGGGTGGAGAAGAGGAAGAATGAGGTAGAGAGGAAGAAGAACGTAGTCAGACGAACGTAGTCAGACCGAAAGAAGAGAATGATATGGCGAAAGAAGCTCGGGGTAGAGAGAAAGGTGGTCAGAGTGGATAGGAAGAAGAACGAAGAACGGATGCGTAGAGGGAATGAAAGTATGTGATAGCAAGAAACAAAAACATATCGAAGAGAAACAAGAACGAATATAGCGGGGAAAAAAAAACATCACTCACTGCCGATGCGCAGACTCCCGATTAACCACCATCGCCCGTTCAAAGACCACCGTCGCGCCCAAACTTACGAGGTCGGCCCAGTAGTCAGCTTGCTCAATAGACGCATCGGGGAAGGTGGCGCGCATGAGTGGGCCATCGACGCCCGCGCGGTCGCGCCAGCTGTTGGAGGTGACTACCTGGGAAAGGAAAGGGGGAGATTAGTGAGGGCGTGAGATGAAGGGGGATAACAGCAAGACGCGCTGAGAAGGGGCGTGCGCAAGATAGAAGACGGCGCGCAAGATAAGTGCAGTAGACGCGGGACAAGAGCAAGACGCGCAGGAAGAGGCGCGCGCGAGGAAAAAGCCCGACGCGCGTGCTTGGAGGCGCTTGGGCAGTAGCAAGGGGCCACAGACTGCAGACGGCAAGAACGACACTCACAGGCATAATAAACCTTGCTGGGAACGGCAGCGGCCTCTGCGCGCCCTGCGACGCGTCCGGGAGGAGCTGGGCGTACACGCGCCACGCGCCGAGGATGATCTCGCCCCACCAGTGGTAGAAATGCTATGAGAGGGGGGGGGGGTTAGTGTTTGTTGAGGAAGGCGAGAGGGAACGAAGGGAGAAGACACGTACCTTCATGAACTGATCAGGGTCATAGAAGATGAATGACACGTCCTGAACGCGAATCGCATGCTCGCCCAGTATATCCCTCGCCTCCGCAGGCGTAATGAACCGCATGTCCTGCACAAAATCCACTTAAATCGCAATCACACGCCATAAGCCGATCACACATAAACGCACCTCATCCGTCGGCTCGTTCTTCTCCCCACCCCCTACCTCAAACGGCCTAGCAATCAGATTCCGCTTCGGGGGGAAACTCGCCTCATCGGGCGTGACGACGAAGAACGTCCCATTCCGCACATAGAGATTATCAAACACGGTGAAGCCGTGCACGTGCGCGTTTCCTGGGATGGTGGTTGGAGTGCGGGTGTCGTGCGGTTCTTGGGGGCCGGAGTGCGGACGGGATTCGGAGTTGGTGTTGGGGTGTAGGTGGAAGTCGGGCGGATTGGGTGGGTGCTTTGGATGGGGGATGGCGGGGAACTGGGGCGCGGCGGGAAGGGCAGAGGTGAGGCGGTCGATATGTGGGGAAAGGGAGTCGGAGAAGCTGGTGTAGAGGAGGCGGAAGGCGGCGATGAAGAGGACGGCGGCGATGAGGAGGCGCGTTGCGAGGCGGGGGAGGGCGAACATCCTGGCTCAGTACCGTCACGGTGCTGGTGGTAGACTCCTGGTGCTCAATAACCTACCGCTGGCATGCCTCTCGATGAGACCCCTGTGGACTACGTGTGAGACAAGAAATGTTCGAGAGGAACAGCGTCTGTCACGTTTACGTTATCATTAGCCCTGCTTGGCATTGCGCATGAAGTTTCTAACGCGCCATCCAGGCATCGCTTCGATATCCGTCATCAGACACTCGCCGTGAAGCTTTGAAGCTTCGCCCAACAGCGGCGAGCATTGGAATTTCGATGATGTGCACGACGCACATGGTGGTAAGCACGGTCAATCTGGCCGTCGAACGAGACGGTCGACTAGCGATCCGATTGCCGCGAATGTTCTGTGCCGGCAATACCAAGCTCTCCCACACTCAGGTTCCCCTCAACACTATACAACATCCTCACTAGGCGAGGCTCTCTGGGGCTGAAGAGCCAGAAGTTGCTGGGCTCTCCTGAAGCTGTTAGCTCGGTCGTACTTAATCCGAATCATGGACAAGAGGCTAAAAGGCCGTTTGTTCCTGACGAACAATTAATTTATCGTCTACGAAATCTTCCTAGGCACGCCAGAATTTCATCAACACACAACGGGTGCCTCGCGTCAGTCATTGGTGCTTGGAGATTGGGCGATACTGTTCGGCGCGCTAGGCTGGATGCACTCGCTTGTCTTCAGGCTTCACAGTCAGCGATCTCAATTCTCATCGAAGTTCGAAAACACACTCTGCATATAGGGTCAAAGGGGAATATTTCAATATCTAGTCTGCATAAGGCCCGATGCAATTTATAAATCTACAACCGAAGATTCAGTTCATCTCCTGCTGCTTGAACCTCTTGCCCTCGCCCTGGCACTTTTTTCTTCTCTAGCTTATGTCTTGTATTACATTGCCCATGCATAGCGTGGGCGCTGCGTAGTATGCAAAAAAATTCAACTGCCGACCAAATCCTGAATGTAAACGCATTATTGCTCTTCTCCATCGATCGTTTTCTGGGCGTATTGGATCCTTTCTTTACCGAGAAAATAAGCTCGACACTCCAGAATGCAGCATATACACTACTTGCTCTCCTTGCCCTCTCTTCAAAAGACTCGCAATACTCTAGGATGTCGGGTGTGATCCTTCGACGGGGTGGATGGAATCTCGCCATTTTAGGGCTTCGTTACTGGGATCATGTCCGCAGACGTCGAATTCAGAGGATCAAAAACAAAGCAAATTCCTTGTCCCAGCGCATCTAACTTCTTTTGCGCCCTGCTACAGAATGTTCGTTGACAATCTAACTGTTGTAGAGCCTGTGGTGTCTGCTAATGGAATAGAATCAATAAAGTAATTTTTTACATTGCACGCAAATATAAAGTCAAGAGAGACCCACAACAACAAAAAAAATCTGTCTACTGTTTGTGATAGCGTTCATCGTATGTGAAATACGCTGACTCAAGGTATACTAAGAGTAAATGACGAGACCGTGGCACTCCCGCCCAGCACCAGCGTCGCATTATTGAACATAGCGAAGCGATATCCCATAAAAAAAATGCCAGTCCTTGTTCATCACAAATCCGGAGCCAAGGGTCTTGTACGTCTGTCCATCGGTGCTATAGTAGAAATTACCCAGAGGACTGACAGAACTCGGACGAACATCCACTGATACACGCAACCAGATGCGACCCATAGCTAGGGTGCTAGTAACGGAGGCGACTTCCGCACCAGTGCTTGTATTATTCCAGCTCGTCTCATCCATATTAATGTCCGAAATCATAATTAATACTAATCCAGGCAGATTGGTCTCTCAGGAGTGCAAGGCCAGCACGGTCGCCGTCATACATGGAGGAATAGTCGAGCACGATAGTGGCAGTGGAGAACGGGCCGAGGATACAGTGCGTGAGCGTGTTGAGATCGTCGATATAGTGACAGCCGCGGTCTGCAGACGCAGCCCGTTGGAAGTAAAGAACTTTCCACTCCCATTCAGGGCCGAGGTGCAGGGTGGAGAACAAGTCTACGCCTGTGTAAGGTTTGAGGATGTGCAGGGTAACTGGATAGGGGTAGGATGCGATTGCGTTGTTGACGAATTACGCGGTGGGGAAGCCATCGGAGCCCCAGGTTATGCGAGCCATGACGGGACACGTCCACCTGGGTACGAGTCCACGAAGCCCATGTAATATTAATTCCTGGAGGACGTGTTGACGATGCCACCCTGGTGCGGGTTGCCGCCGCTTATGGGGCTACCGGCGCCACTAACGAGCTGCTTGATAACGTATGGTCCCCAGAGGGTACCAGAAGTCGACTGGAGGACGAATTCTGCATTGGCAGGTCTTGTAACGAGGATATAGTAGTTTCTGTTGATCTTGTACATTCTAGACCCCTCAATGGTTCCGATGTCTGAAGTAGAGGAGTACATTCGCTGAGTACGGACCTGAGAGAGGCCATTCTGGGACAGCTGAGCGGCAGAGATGTTAGTTTTTCCGAAGCTCACTTTGAGAGTATTGGTTGCATCATCCACGAGAAGCCCAGCATCATAGTAGCAGCTATTGATGGTGCCATTCTTGGTCCAAGGTCCCTCGACAGAAGGAGAAGTGTACACGTAGGTCGTCGAGAATGAATGCACCCAGTCTAATAGAAAAGGCCATTGGAGTTACGATACTTGAGAGACGAGGCCCAAATTCCCTTCTCAGTCGCCGCGTGGTGGCAAAAGTTGCGCTAATAAACATTTGGATGCGACAGCCGGAGTCAGGCGCATCCGAATAGTACTACCAGAAATAAAGTAAATATGTATCTGTCGAAGAAAGTCAGTTCTCAGTCAGAAGTGAAGGAGAGCTAAAGATGACTCACATGTTATACGTACCAATACAAAAGCTGCAAAACCCGGAAGAAATATACGAAGAAATCAAATTACACCCATGTCTCTCCACCATGACTCATATGCCGCCACCATCGAAGTTGTTTTGTACACGTAAAGTCCAAAATCCCAAAAAAAGAAAGCGAAGAAATAATCGTACATATAGCCATTCTGTCTCCTATGGGCATCGTACGCGCCTTCTACGCATCGAAGCGATCACTTCGTGTCGGAGAGCATCTTTGATACACTGCATCCAACACCGAAGCGATTCAAACGTGCTACCGAGCCATAGTACGGACCGGTGCCTCGTTGCAAACACGAGCGCACCGCCGTACACACCAACCTGCTCACCGTCTTCCACACCCTCCTACTTCACCACACCCCTGTCTTCACCTCCTCCTTCCAACTTCCCACACCCCCACACCCTCACGCCTTACCCTACATAGCTGCGGAGTCGCTCGCGGATCTTATCAGCAACCGCCGGCCCATACACAGGGATATCATCTGTACAACAAGCCGTCAACACGTTTGAATTGGGGTATGAAACAAGGAAGAAGGAAAAAGGGTACGTACTGCCGTGGAAGCTGTCTGCGAATTGAACGCCCTGGATCATTAGAGGAGGGTCAGCGCGTGGGAAGGAAAATGGGGGGATGAAGAGAAGGGAAGGCGAGGGATGGAAAGATAAAGATAACGGGGAAGACATAAGTTAAAGCAAGCGAAGAGAAGGGTGACGCACATCATGATAAGTTCCCGGGAGATACGTTGTCAGGGTGTCGTTGTTCACCGCGTAGTGCTATATCGGCTTCCTGGATCAGTTGGGAGAGTGTATCAGAGAAAGGCACAGACATACGCGATGCCCAACGTTGCGCGCGAGCATCTCATAGTCGAATACATAACCTGTGTCGCTGACAGTCAGTCGTATTCCAACGCACAGAAGAGAGAGGTAGAAGAGATAGAGAAACATACTTGGGGGCTGCATGATCTCGAACACGGTAGACAGCTCCGCGGGGGGCATCCACAGTTGGTGCTATTGGTCAAGAAATATATCAGATGTCGGAACTGCACGAGTGAAAAGAGATGAGACGCACAGTTAGCCCGTTCCCATGCACGCCAACAATAATCTGCATACGCAATGAGCGAACTCATCCACAATCACTCGCGAAAACACATACTGTACTCCTTGCGACTTTCTCCAACTGTCCTGCCAACCCCATCTCCTCCATCCTCACCACCTGCACCTCACAAATCCCCTCCTCCTCCAGCACCTTTAGTGCCTTCACCAGCCCTGCGTGGTCCTCCTCCCTTAGCCTGCGCCCCCCGCCTTGGCGTGAGATGTATGTCACCACCGGCTTATCTGACTTCATCTTCTCAGGGGATAGTACGTGCCCCTGGGACGAGAGGACAGGGACAGAGCCGAGGAGGGAGAGGAGCGCTGAGCGCCGGATGGGCTCCCAGAAGAGGGGCGGGGCGGGGAGAGAGTAAGCGCCGGCAACCATTTTAAACCATCTTCCACCGTAGGGACTGGGAAGGGGAGGAGTTGGTAAAGAGAGAAATTAGGAAGAATGAAAGGGGGAGAGAGAAGGGAAAGGGAAGTACTAGAAGAATGAGGGGAGAACAATAAGAGCGGTCTACGGAGAATGAAGAAAGTGGTGAGAACAGAAGAATGATGTAGGAATGGCGAAGCTTGATTAGCAAAGAGATAAATGGGAAGGAGAGGAAAAGGAACAGGGAAGGAGCAGGATACATGTTAAGAGCAGGAAGGTGTTGTAGATAAAATGAAATACAATGTGGAGAGAAAGCAAGCAGATGTATAAAGGTAGAAGGATGGACCGGAAATAAATAATGGCAGTGGCCAATAAGAATGGCGACGTGGGGGAAGAAATGTCGAAATAGAGACAAAGGAGGAGTAGAGGAGGAAAAGAATGATGCGAAGGTGCAAAAGGTCTAAGTTGAAGGAATAATAACGATGTACAGTGAAAGAAGAATAAGGTGGGTAGGAAGAAGATAGGCAGAAAAAGATTGAAGTGAAGAAGAGTGCAAGGAAGAGATAGAGGGATGAGGTAAAAACATGAGAGAATGAAAGAAGAAGGTGGGAGGGGGAATGTCGAAATGGAGCGAGATAAGAGTATGGTAAATCTGATGGAGAAGAAGTAGATGGATAGAGGAAACGAAGAACAAGGAAACAATAAGGAAGGATGTAAGGAATAAAAAGAAGAATTGGTAGTGAGAACAAAGAACGAAGAATGAAGAATGCAGGAAAGAGAAAGAACGGAGTGTAGGGAAGGAAGAATGCGAGGAAGGGAGCGAAGAATATGGACGAGACAGCAGATATGTGGAGAAGATAACAAAGAATGTGGGGAAAACAGAGAAAATTATGGAGTGGAGAGGGGTTGGAGACAAAATGCTACGATTGACAGAAAAAAGAGAGAAATTGACAGAATGATGAACGAGTTGGCAAGAAAAATGCCGGAACGAGGAGAAGGAAGAATTGGGTACATGGTATGAAGAGTGTGGACGGACAGAAAGAACGACGCTATATTCGAAAGAAGTATAAGATAGAAGGAAAGACGAACGAAGTAGAGAGCGAGAAGGGGAGGTGGAGAGAAAGAAGTTGATCGATAGAAAGAAGGGTAGAGGGAAAGAAGAATAAGGTATAGAGGAAGAACATCGAAGCAAGGCAAAGAAGATCAGGGTGAAAGTGAAATAAGGATGGTTTACAGAAAAAGAAGATCGGGGAGAAGACAGCAAAGGTGAAAAAAAAAGAACATGGGTAAAAAGGAAGAAGAATTCGAGAAAGATAGCGAAGACGATGGAGAGAGAGAGAATAATGATGCGGAGAGCAAGAGAGACAGTGGGGAGAGTAAGAAGATCGACGCGTAGCGAGTGACGTGAAGTGGAAGGATGGCGGCAAAGTGGAAATGAGTAAGAACATTAAAATGGGGAGGAAGAACATCGGGATCGACAGAAAGAAGCTCGGGGTAAAGAGAAAGATGGACGGAGTGGACAGGAAGAAGAATAAAAAACGAGAATGAATGGGTAGAGGGAATGAAAGTATATGATAGCAAGAAACAACATGGCGAAGAGAAACAAGAACGGATATAACGGGGAAAAAAAAGCCACTCACTGCCGATGCGCAGTCTCCCGATTAACCACCATCGCCCGTTCGAACACCACTGTCGTTCCCAGACTTACAAAATCGGCCCAATAGTCGGCCTGCTCGATGGATGCATAGGGGAAGGTGGCACGCATGAGCGGGCCGACGACGCCCGCGCGGTCGCGCCAGCTGTTGGAGGTGACTACCTGGGAAAGAAAAGGGGGGTTAGTGAGAGCGTGAGATAAAGAATAGATAAGGGTCAAAACAGCAAGACGCGCTGACAAGAGGCATGCGCAAGATAGAAGACGGTGGGCGAGATGAGTGCAGCAGACGTGCAGGATGCAGGATGTGCCGCGCGCAAGGCGAGAGCCTCAATGCGCATGCTCAGAGGCACTTGGGCAGCAGCTAAGAGACCACAGATTGCAGACGGCAAGAACGACACTCACAGGCATAATAAACCTTGCTGGGAACGGCAGCGGCCGCTGCGCGCCCTGCGACTCGTCTGGGAGGAGCTGGCAGTACACGCGCCATGCGCCGAGGATAATCTCGCCCCACCAGTGGTAGAAATGCTATGAGAAGGGGGGGTTGGTGTTTGCTGTGGTGGGCGAGAGGGAAGGAAGTGTGAAGACACGTACCTTCATGAACTGATCCGGGTCATAGAGGATGAACGACACGTCCGGGACGCGAATCGCATGCTCGCCCAGTATATCCCTCGCCTCCGCAGGCGTAATGAACCGCAAGTCCTGCACAAAAATCCACTAAGATCCAAATCACACGCAATAAGCCGATCACACATAAACACACCTCATCCGTCGGCTCATTCTTCTCCCCACCCCCTGCCTCAAACGGCCTGGCAATCAGATTCCTCTTCGGAGGAAAACTCGCCTCATCTGGCGTGACGACAAAGAACGTCCCATTCCGCATATAGAGGTTATCAAACACGGTGAAGCCGTGCACATGCGCATTGCCCGGGATGATGGTTGGAGTGCGGGTGTCCTGCGGCTCCTGAGGGCCGGGGTGCGGACGGGATTCGGAGTTGGTGTAGGGATCTGAGTGGGAGTTGGGCGGGCTGGGCGCGAGCTTTGGATGGGAGATGGGGGGGAACTGGGGCGCGGCGGGGAGGGCGGAGTTGAGGCGGTCATTATGCGGCGAAGGGGAGTCGGAGAAGCTGGTGTAGAGGAGGCGGAAGACGGTGATGAAGAGGACGGCGGCGATGAGGAGGCGCGTTGCGAGGCGAGGGAGGGCGAACATCCTGGCTCAGTACCGTTACGATCCTGGTGGTAGGCTCCTGGTGCTCAACACTCTACTGCCATGAATATGAGACCTCTATTGACTATGTGTGATGCAATGCTCGAGAGGAACAGCGTATCATGTTTGCGTTATTATTAGCCTTGCTTAGCATTGCGCATAGAGGTTCTAATCCACCCAGGTGGCTCCCACCGGCAAATTCTTTGAATCCAAGTTGTGCCAAAATCTGATATCGAACCAGGAGTCCCTGTGCTTTTCAGGAAGAATTCGGGGTCTCGCCTCCTTACCAGCGTCGGAACCGTTTGATCTTTCCCAATCTCGCATGCTTTCTCTCACTGTAAAACATCTTTGGCTTATCATTAACACGTCCGTAAGGCTATCTTTCCAGATCAAGTCTTGATCTTTCTACTGCTAGCTATCCACTACATAGCACTGTACTTCAGTAATCATACAACTTTGTATTACGATCTATTCCTGCAATCATCGATGATGTCTTTTGACATCCCTGATACTGTTCGTGCGATATATGCTTGAAGTTCGGTAGTAGAAGACCCGCTGTGAAGATGGAAAAGCATCGTGGAACCCCCAAGTGTGTGAAGCAGAAACGATACAATTGTATACTATTGCTTCGCAATTAGCGGTTAACTCCATATGAATAGGATCCCGATTTTATTTCTATTGGCTCAAATCTATGTGGATGGTGCGGTCTTGAAGGAGGTTGCAGGACTCGCATCGTATTTAAGTCAAAAGGTGCACCAGTGATTCCATCCAATTAGCCTTATGATTATTCCTGTCTGGTTTACATCAAAGCGAGCATCACGACAAAAAGTTCTCCCTTCACAAAGATGTCTATCATTTGCTTCCTCTGCAAGAAGGGACTTGATGGAAATCAACCCCGCCATCTGGAAGCATAGCACATGGAGATTCTAACGCATCATCCAGACATCACATCGACATCCATTATCAGACGCCAGCTATGAAGCTTTGAAGCTTCGCCTCGCCCAGCGGCAGAGAGCACTGGAATTTCGGTGATGTGCATGACGCACACAGTGGTGAGCACGGTCAATGTGACTGTCGAACGAAACGGTCAACGATATTCTGCGCCGGCAAATACCGAGCCTTCTGCCACACTCAGGCCCCTTTCAACTTGCTCTCAACTATACTGCTAGGCAAGGCTCTCTAGGACTCTCCAGCCCCAAGTTTCTGGTATATGCTGGGCTCTCCTGAAGCTGTTGGCTCGGTAGCGGTGTCATACTTAATCCGAATTAGGGACGGGAGGTTAGAAGGCATGACAAACCACTATCGTCTATGAAATCTTCCTAGGCACGCCGGAATTTAACAACACACAACGAGTGCTATGCGTCGTATCCTTAGTATTTGGAAATTGGACGATATTTTTCGACGCGCTGGACTGGATGCAATCGCTTGTCTTCAGGCTTCGCAGTCATCGATCTCGACTCTCATCGAAGTTCGAAAACACACTCTGCCTGTAGGATCAAAAAGGATTCTTTATATCAAATCCGCATAAGGCCCGATAGAATTAATGGATCTACGACCGAAGATTCAGTTCATATACTGCTGCTTGAACTTCTTGCCTCGCCCTGGCACTTTTGTCTTCTCCAGCTTGTGTCTTGTAATAAATCACCTAGGCATCAGGTGGGCGATGCATAATATCCAAAAGCGTCCACTGCCGACCAAATCCTGCATTCAAACGAATTGCTTCTCTTCTCTATTCGTCGTTTTCTGGGCGTATTGAATGCTCTCTTTACCGGGAAGTAAGCTCGACAGTCCAGATTGCAGTGTATACACTACTTGCCCTCCTTGCCTTCTGTTTAAAACTCGCAATACTCTAGGATGTCGGGTGCTCCTTCAACGCGGTGAATGGAACTCGCTATTTCAGGGCTTCGTAACTGTGATCATGTGCACGGACGCCGATTCTCGTCGAATTCACATTACCAAAAACAAAGTACATCCCTTCTCCCCGTGCTTCCATCTTCTTTGTGCCGTGCTACAGAATTTCATTAACAATCTATTGTTTTTCAAAGCCAGCGGTGTCTGCTAATGGAATAGAACCATTAAAATAATTTTTTACGCTGCACGCAAGTATAAAATCAAGACAGGCCCACAACAAAAAATAAGATCTGCCTATCGTTTGTGATAGCGTTCATCGTATGTGAAATGCGCTGACTCAAGGTGTACTAAGAGTAAATGACGAGATCGTGACACTCCCGCCCAGCACCTGCGTCGCATAATTGAACATGGCGAAGCGATATCCCATGAAAAAATGCCAGTCTTTGTTCATCACAAACCCGGAGCCAAGGGTCTTGTACGTCTGTCCATCGGTGCTATAGTAGAAATTACCCAGAGGACTGGCAGAGCTCGGACGAACATCCGCTGATACACGCAACCAGATGCGGCCCGTAGCTGGGATGCTGGTAACGGAGGCGACTTCCGCACCAGTGCTTGTAGTATTCCAGCTCGTGATATCCATATTAATTCCCGAAACCATAACCAGGCGGGCAGCTCCGCTGTCGCGCTTAATGCCAATCCAGGCGGATTGGTCTTTCAGGAGTGCAAGGCCTGCACGGTCGCCGTCGAGAATGGAGGAATAGTCCAACACGATTGTGGCTGTAGAAGATGGGCCGAGAATACGGTGTGTGAGCGTGTTGCGCGCGGAATAAAGATCGTCGATGCTAGTGACAGTTGCGGTCTGCAGACGCAGCCCGTTTGAAGCAGAGAACTTCGACGTGTCCGGGTTATGATTCCACTCCCATTCAGGTCCGAGGGGCAGGGTGGAGAAAGAGTCTACGCCCGTGTAAGGCTTGAGGGTGTGCGGGGTAGCTGGATAGGGGTAGGATGCGACTGCGTTGTTGACGAGTTGCGCGGTGGGGAAGCCATCGGAGCCCCAGGTTATGGGAGCCATGACGGGTACGCGTCCAGCTGGGTACGAGTCCACGAAGCCCATGTAGTACCAATTCCCGGAGGGCGTGTCGACGATGCCACCCTGGTGCGGGTTGCCGCCGTTTATGGGGCTACCGGCGCCACTAACAAGCTGCTTGATGGCGTATGGGCCCCAGGGTGTACCAGAAGTCGACTGGAGGACGAATTCTGCGTCGGCAGGCCTCGTAACGAGGATATAGTAGTTTCCGTTGATTTTGTACATTCTAGATCCCTCGATAGTTCCGATGTCTGAAGTAGAGGAATACACCTGCTGGGTACGGACCTGAGAGAGGCCGTTCTGGGACAGCTGAGCGACGGAGATGTTAGTGTTTCCGAAGCTCACATAGAGAGTATCAGTTGCATCGTCCACGAGAAGCCCAGCATCATAGTAGCAGTTATTGATGGTGCCACTCTTGGTCCAGGGACCCTCGACGGAAGGAGCAGTGTACACGTAGGTCGTCGAGAATTCAATGCATCCAATCCAATAGAAAAGACCATTGGACTTGCGATACTTGAGAGAAGAGGCCCAAATTCCCTTTACATAGGCGCGCTGGCCATTGGTAAGGTCGTACTTGGAGGACCAGTCAAGGATGGGGACTGAAGGAAGACGAAACAAAGCTTCCATGTTTAAAGGCAGGCCTAGATGACAAAAAAATTACTCACCCGAATGACCGATGTACTCCCAGTTGACAAGATCATAGGAGCGCAGAATCGGCGCGCCTGGGGAATAGTGCATGGTGGAGGCTGAATAGTAATACGTGGAATTTACACGAATTACATCCAAGTCCGCGAGGTCTTCCCATATGATGGGTTGGGTAAATGTTTGAGAAGAAGGAGCGGAGGTAGTGGTTGTTGTTCCAGTTGTTACTGTTGTTGTTCCAGTTGCTGTTCCGGAGATGCACTGCACAATGAATAAGGATGTTGGACGGTACATAATTTGGAAATATAGAAGTGATTACCTGCGAATAGTATGCATTGGAATATGTGCAGATATAACCTGAGACGCAAGCAGTGGGTCCTGCCCATCCTTGACCACCACACTGGCCTGTTGAATAATATTTGTATTCAGAGAAACTTGACGAATCATTCACATACCCCAAGCTGTCTGTTGGGCGTTACTAGAAATAATGTAAATCGCGCTTAGCAAGATAGTGATGCACAGAAGGTTCATCGTAGACGTTGCAATGGTAAATCCATGGCGCAAATTATGTTCTTATATCGTGCTGGGACCTCGAGTTAACTGGTGACCAAAGTCTCCAAAGTCAACCTATGACTACCCGCCCGAAAAAATACCGACATTGAATAATTCTCCCGAATTTCATCAGAAGAAGGGGAAGGGGAGCACTTCAGCGACAGATCCTGTAATCCTGTGATATGTCGTATGTCACCTTGGAATCTCTGAGAATGGCCATCTTTGAGACCCATGGTCCAAACTCTTTGAGATGAATGTTGCGTCTTCCACTCTCTTCGCACGATGAGTTAGGTGACTGTTGCAATCTGTTCCCTTTACGTCTCCTCTATGGGTCGGCAAGTAAGCAAATAAAGCGACCTATGATATTGTCAATACACTGTCAGTATCATCATATGTTGTTCTAACTTGGCTGCTAGATCCACGTGAAACCTATATCTCAGTAAATATCTCAGAATCCCCAGCCCTTTCTCGTTTATCTCTTTGGATGTATTGGCGTTTTTGAGAAGCGGCAGTGCTGCGTGGCCCTGGAAACGTGACTACACACCTTTCATATCGTTCTTCTCTTTCATGCGCTCGAAGGATTGACGGGAGAGAGAAGTTGCATCATGGGACAGGCCCAGAAAGTGTTCAAAGCGATCATCGAGCGAGATATGTAGGGACTCAGGAGCCGAGGCATGACGCGCATGATCGGAGGCGCTTGGGCAGTAGCAAGGACCAAAGGCCGCAGACGGCAAGAACGACACTCACAGGCATAATAGACCTTGCTGGGACTCACGGCAGCGGCCGTTGCGCGCCCTGCGACTCGTCCGGAAGGAGCTGGGTGTACACGCGCCATGCGCCGAGGATGGACTCGCCCCATCAGTGGTAGAAAAGGTTCGCCCACCGGCGGCGAGCGCTGGAATTTCGATAATGTGCACGACACACACGGTGGTAGCACGGTCAATGTGAGTGTCGAACGAGACGGTCGACTTGCGGTCCGATTGCCGCGAATATTATGCGCCGGCAAATACCGAGCCAAACGCAGCCCGAATCTCCCACACTCAGGCCCCTCTCAATTTGCTCCTGACTAAACTGCTCCTCAAAACATCTTCGCTAGGTGGGACTCTCTGGGACTCTTCAGCCCGAATTTGCTGGTATATGTTGGGCTCTCCTGAAGCTGTTAGCTCGGTAGCGGTATCGTACGTAATCCGAATCACGGACAAGAGCCTAGAAGGCCCTTGGTCCCTGACGGACAATTTATCGTCTACGAAATCTTCCTAGGCACGCCAGATTTTCAACGACACACAACGAGTGCCCTGTGTCATATGCTTGGTACTTGGAATTTGGGAATGTTGTTTGATGCGCTGGACTGGATGTAATCGCTTGTCTTCGGGCTTCACAGCTATCGATCCTGACTTTCATCGAAGTTCTAAAACACACTCTCCATGTAGAGTCAAAGAGGATTCTTTTATATCAAGCCTGCATATGGCCCGATGGAATTCCTAAATCTACGACCGAAGATTTATCTCCTGCTGCTTGAACCTCTTGCCCTCGCCTTGACACATTTGTCTTCTCCAGCTCGTGTCTTATACCAAAATCGCCTAGGCATCGGGTGGGCAATGCATAATATCCTAAAGCTTCAACTGCTGACCAAATTCTGCATCCAAATGCGTTATTACTTTTCTTCCATACACCGTTTTCTCGGCATATTAGATGCTTTCTCTGATAGCGTTCATTGTATGCGATATGGGCTGACTCCAAGTTGTATTGAGAGTAAATGACGAGATCTTGACACTCCCGCCCAGCACCTGCGTCGCATAATTGAACACGGCGAAGCAGTATCCCATTTCTATTGGTATTGAGACATAACTCCGAAGTCAATTCACAAGTATTGTGTATGCTATTTAACTAGTATTCCATCAGTTCCAAGAGACAATTTCTCGCCTGCATTGATACATCAACCGTCTCTTTTATCTCGTCGACGTGTGAAAGACTGATGCTCAGAATACCTGCACCAAGGATTTTCGTAACCTGGTTATCACTCAAGACTTCCACTTTTTGCTCCCCTAAAATCTTCGTCCCAATATCTCTCCTTATCACTAACCACCGACCAGCTTCACACGGGATGTAATACCACCAGGAACTCTCTACGCCACTACGGTATGGCGATCCTTTCGGCAAAAATTGAGGGAAATGTTTTTCCAAGTCTGGTGATTCCAGGCTAGATCCTGCTGCAGATACACTGGAAACGACCCGTACCGCAGGAACAGAGATAGGCTTCACCAGTGAAGGAAGAGAGATAGAAACAATACAACAGTCGTAGACATCCTTTGGGGCAAGGGGCCAGCCCATCAGCCAAGCTGCAGTGGAGAGCATCGTATCACCTATAATTGCTTGAATATTTACCGATGCCACTGGAGTACTTGAAGGTAACGGATAGAATGGCATGGGGATCGTATCAGCTAGAATTGACAAAATCTCATCCACCGAAAATGTGTCTTCCTCATATGCGATTGGTCGGCGGGGATGAAGGAATACCTGATATTTTGCAAATGCTATCGCCAGATTTCTTGCTCTGATTTTAAGCGAGTCAGGAAGGGTCACCCATGGGCGCTCAACTAGCATACGAGTTCCAGCTTCAGTTGACTGTGCATAGTGATGAATAGCCATCCTGGCTAAAACCCAAAAGGCTTGAAATCCAGCCCATATCAATACGACTTGATTACTTTCTTGACCAATAACTACGTAAGTTGTCACAAGACATAGGGTGCAAATTATGGCCCCTATGCCCCATGCAAACCGCCAAACTGCTGTGGTCTTTGGATTATGACTCGCTCCCAAGATGACTTTTCTTGTGCCGCCAGATGTAGTCATCGTGGGGAGAAGTCCGCTAATAATATCCAGCTGACCATCTTGGTCTTCTGGTTTCCGTGACCAGTAGAGCGTATGAACTTCTGTTAATAGCGCAATGACAAAGAAATAAGACCACGGAACAGCGGTGATGACGCACAGCAGCCCAGCGGAGTACCTCCACATCACTAGACATTCCAGAACTTTGAATAGTGACAACGCGAGCGCCGTAATATGGAAAAATTGCTCATGAGGCTGAAAAGATGTGCAGTTGGCATATGTATAGATGCTGAGTGCGTTTGACTTAGGAACTAGTTCAGCTCCTGGCTTGCGTAGTACTTTGGCATCCTCATTTGCCAATCGTTCAGCGTATGTTGGCACACTGATCAATCCTGCTCCCGCCTCCGGAATTAGGCTAAGAAGCTTGCTAGTGGGCTGATCAAAGGCATAAATATCCCTCCATGATGACGAAGCCTTCTTGGTTACGTCTTGCTTTCTGATAGTAGTCGTAATCTAAGAACTATAATTAATTGAACTCTTATTATTTACAGGATATCGATGACACACCTTTCTCGCATCCAAAGTAATACCTAAAGGTTGTCCGATTTTTTTTCTTATTCGCTGTGCAATAGGGGAATCTGCCAATAAATCCATCCCGAGAGCCTGGTCTGAAACTCTCGTCCTCACACCTATCATCTCACGCAACCATCCTGGGCATGCTCCGCTAATGCATGCACGAATAATCCAGAGCAATCCGAAAGAACTGGTTGCCGCCCAGGCAATCCCAGCAGCACCATGGTTGCCCAGAATAAGTGACTCCGCTACATTTGACCCTATCAACGTCGTCAAAGCAGTGATCTCCACGAAGTTGTTCCCGAAAATGCTCTGAGAAGCTGCAGGAGCACAGGTGGGAGAGTCTGAAGCTGCAGTTACGAAGAGCTGCATTATGGTTAATGAGGTGGTTGGTGGATAAGGAGTATATAACAGCTACAGTGAGTATTTATGCTGCACGGTGTCAGTCTGGAAATCTGCACACACGTCGTAGGTTTACGGCTCGGAGCAACGATATATATCTGGCATGAGACTTGGGTGACTTCCCACAATGTTACTATCATTCGATCAGAGTTTACCACTTTTTCAGTACTTTCTCTTCTTACACCTATATTTCAACAAATACACCACCTCACATTTCATAACTTTACATACATATAGATTAAAAGCCCTTCTCGCAGAATATGTAAATTTTTTATTGACTTCCATTTCCTCGTCGCGTCGGACTGTTTCCGGCGCAAGGCACAAGAGTTTACCAATTTCTCCGCGATTTGTCACGGAACGTCACATCAGTTTGAAGTTCTCAGCGCGAAACGATCACCAAAATAAGGATTAAAATAGCGCCACTTTCTGTCACTCTCAGAGGTAAAAAGTAACGCTATAGATTCTTCGCTTCCTTCTGCTCTCCACACATTGACTTAAGCCTCGGAAATTTATGACGATAAAGATATATATATATCATAATCTCTAATTTTACTAAGAAAGGCGGCCAGATGAATGTACCCGGACCTCCGAAAAACAAAGTCTTAGTGCTTTTGGATGTAACACTGTTGATTTTGGCGGAACTACTTATTCAATATTTACCAAATTTGAAATACATAATACAGACAATCTAATAAGAGGGTCTACCAAATTTCGTGTGGATAGATGAAGAATTGAGTGAGATAGAGGAGGGTGGTAAACTCTGGTCAAGGAATAAACTCTGGTCACATGATAGTAACATGAGTATTTAACTTCAAAACGCCACCATCAAGGGTCTGTTGCTGAGATGCCAATTCCCAAAAGGTTTGAATTTGTCAAGCATGTTGATTCAAGAGCGTTGTAGTTTGAAGCGCTCCATAAAATTTCGGTCATCTGAGCTTGTTTAAAACTCTGAAAGTGGGGTTTGAAGTTAGATATTGAAGTTAGCGTTGTGGGAGAGCATTCAATGCGCAGGGGAGAACATTCTCCAGAGGATGCTGGAGAAGGGGCAGGTACAAGCCATGTGGCCAAACGAGGTCCCATCATCATGATGAATATTAGGTGAGGATTCAGCATATGTACCGGTATTCTATAATTAGTACTCAGTGATCAATAAGTGGGAGGATCCTATTATTGGATAACAGCCTGAGAGGCAGGAATGCATTTGCTGTGTCACATCTTTATCAGGACTACATTCATCAAAACTCCCTGTACATGTCTTGATTTTGGCTCTCTTAAGCCTGAAAAGCTTGACCTTTTCTTCCATATTTGCTCAGTTGCATTCCACCAGCAAGCCCTCCAACAGGTATACTCAATGTTCTTGTGAATGCATTAAATGAGCCAAATCACTTTGCTGTTAATTGTTATTGGGCTGCTTTCAAAACAGAGATCTGGAAAGGCTTAAGAGCAAGTCAACAAGTGAAGAGGATATCCAGATGTACAATTGCAGACAATCAAAGTTGAAGAAAATAATCAAATGATTTCAGGTTCCCCAAAAACCATTGAATTGATGTTAAACCATGAAAGTAATATGTCAGCTGATATTTGGAGTTGGAGGGAATTGTGTGATCAGATTAAGACTAATTTGAAGAATTAGCATAACCAACTTCCTTTATTGAAAATTAATCAAATGATGATTATTTGAAACTTTGCAGTTTTGCATGCAAAGGGTGAAAGCCAGAGAGATGCCAGTATTGCAATTGCATGACAGTGGCACAAGAAGGATGGTCCAAGCACCCACTTTGCAATATGGGTGCAAGCACTTGCATGTCACTATCAATTATTTGAACAGCTTCCAGTTGAAAAAAGGGGAAGGTGTGAAGAACTCATGCAATCTGCTCAAAGACAAGATAGTCAGAAATGCAGCTAGAAATTTTGTCATATCCTGGTATACCCAAGTCCTTCTCCTTAATGTTTCCTGACATTTACACTCATCTCTGGAACTTTCCTGCAACACTCAGAGTCTCCAGGCTGAGTCTTCAGCTCAGCACAAGTCAATCTCTGTGTTCCTGCATCTAATCAGTGGTAATAATCTGTGATGAGCTTTCATTTAGGCTATCAATGTTCTCCAGCTGCCATCAAATTTACTCTCATTTTCATATTCACACTGAATAATGAAGACTGAACAGACCATAATATATATGCTCTTGACAAGAATACTTGTAAAAATTTAGCTATCCTGGAGATTCTCCTAGCTAATGCATTAGATTGTCAAGAACCAGATTCCCAAGTGGATTAGGGACTAGTACTTAGGAAGGGGTTGTATACACAGTAGTGCTACATCAGAAATGTCAGTAGCATTGGAAACAGGTTCTGACAGTAACACTGTTCAAAAGGGAACTGTTGGCTTCAGCTTATAAGCTGCACCCTTCCAGTTCTTGTGGGTTCTACTGAGCAGAACAGTCCACATGTCAGAAGAAGATACTGAGGGTCAGAGTAGTTGTTGGAGACAACTGAGGGTTAGTGACAACTAGAGACTAAGTCTAGTGTCAAGAGCAAATAAGACTAGTCAACCAAAGTTGAACTAGAAGCAAAGGCAGAAGGAAGTTTGACAGGAGTCAGAAGCAAGAGTGAATCAGAAGTCTTAGTTGATATTTGGATTGGGGTCTATGGTATAAGATAAGACCACTTAAATACTCATAAACTAATTGAAATAGTGAATGCAGAAATGGCAACACTATTGTAGTGAGTAATAATAAAGTCTTTGACATATAATAAGATGAGTGGAAGTGAACACGGAAATGTAACTAAGTGGAAGGGTATCTGGATATGCCATTGTAAATAGTAAGTATCATAGTGATGAGACAATAGCTCATAGTAACAGATAATGAGAAGTGGCAGAAGGGTATCAGAAAGGAATTGGAAGTGTGGTAAAATGTCAGAGGTATGTTAGAAGGATTCATGGATATAACATAGATATGTAGTGTATCAACATATTTATCCACCATTAAGAGTCTGTCAAGTGTATGATTGTGAAATTCACCATAATTCTAAAGATATTATCACCCTGCAGGACCCAATGACACATAAGCAACTTTATACACATTGTGTGATGGAGCATTACCAATTTACACAACTTCATTTTATTGTCAAGGTGTGTAATCATCTTGCCTACTCATATTAACTTCACATAATATATGAGGGTGTAACTACTGTTATCACAATAATTATAGTGTTCACAAGCAATCCAATTCCTGCACATACTATGGTGGTATACCCAACTATTGGGTTGCACACCACTTCTTCATTGAAAGTGCACTCTTAGATAGGCAGTATAATGGCTTTAAGTGTGAATGCATGCCCACTGCCCTCAAAGAAATAGTTAAGCTATATAGATACACTTGCCATTAGAAAATAATTGCAAATGAAGTGAATATTAAATACCATTTGAATTTACTTGCAATGACTTGAGGCTGATGTTTACTTGGATATGAGGGTGTCAGAATCTTTACCAAATAAATGCAAGAACAATTCTCCATTCTCATATTGAAAGTTCTTCAGTCAAGTTGTCATGATGCTGTAGGTTGTTTATTCATTGTCTGATGGATCAAGGGAAGGCACTGATCAATTAGCATCTTGTTGAATCTTTGTCTTAACATGCTTGGTCTCCACTGCTCAAACAGCTTTCACTAGGAACAAAAAAAAAATTAAACTATTAGCACGGGTTATGAATGGTAACATACCTTCAACTATAACATAGGCCCACTGTCCCTTCAGAATCCTTCCATGTATATAAGAAAGAAGAATGCCATACTTCAAAGCAATTTAGTAGGAGAGTTAATGCTTACAAAAGGTCTTTTGAACATACTTGCATGAAGGAAAGGTCTTCTTAAATCCCTCCTTGATGTCTTGGATATTTTCAAGCATTAACATGGCCTCCATGCCTTTTATTGTGTCCCAATTATATTTGAGTGCAAAAGCAATAGGTGCTTCACATACATTCATGCAATCAAGGAAAGAAACCATGGTGGGGACAGAATCTGCTATAGTTTCTGCATTGACAGTCAGGTCCAAAACCACTTAGGCCCAACTAGAAGTCCTATATGAGGGCTATGGGAGGAAATCTAAGAACTTTCTTGGTGATGAAAGAAGATCCAGGAAGAGAAGATTGAACTTGATGACAAGAGGTAGCAAAATTCACACTTGGCACAGCATGGACTGAGAATAATGCAAGTTTATCATTGAGCCCTTTGCAACCCAAATCTTGAAGACCAGGAAAGCACATAAAAATGTGTCTATGAGGTTGAACAGCAACATGCACATTGAGAGTCTATAAACCCATTCGAGCCAAGGGGTCTTGACAGAAGACATAAGCACATGGGCTGATCACTGCAGAAGTGAAGGTATCAAAGCAGACCGGGCACACTTCGCCATCCACAGCTGCATCAACAGACTAAAAGAAGGGGAACATTGAATATAGCACAATGGTTACATTGACTTGGAATAAGAAGCCCACTAGTGAGAACATAAGGAACATGCAAAATATGAGAAAGAACAAGTGCAAAATCCCATCATCCTTCTGGCACTTCTTAGAATGAGCTTCCTTGTCATTGAAGTCCCCATCATTGTCAGATGCCATGAAGTCATCCTTTTTCTTCTTCTTGTGAGCCTTCAATTCCTTCTTCATCTCATTCGATATCAGGCCATTCAAGACATTGTCTGTAAAGGCACATAAGCATACTTGTCCAAGTGCTTAATTCTGTCAAACACCAACCATGTAGGTTGTCAGGACGATGTCGTAGTTTAGAAGGTCCTGCTTTGGCTTTGGCTTGGATGCACCTTGATAGTTAAGGCATTTGAGACCACAGTTTGTCTTCATCTCGATCTTGATCTTCCACTGATCAAGCAATGCAGTGGGAGAAATAATGGGATTTGTTTGCATTGCAGGTCAAGAGACTTGTTCCTGACAATAACAGCGATCCTGAAAATAAATTGTCAGCACAGATGAACCTCCACAAGAACCTTGCAACTCACATTTCACAGTCTATGGTAAGCAAGAGTAGCAGATGCGGTAAATGCATGTTTTCGTGTAAAAGAGCAGGCTGCTGATCTTTCCTAGACCATGTCATCACCCAGGCATCCGCCTTGGAGTGGACTAGCCTTCTTATCCACCATCCACGCAACACCAATAGTCTGATGATGTATCAACGCAACCTCCATGCCTTGAATTAGATCATACTGCGTGTGCAGCTGAAGACATTTGACATCCTTATCAAACTTGTGTTACCATCGAACGCTTCGGCATTACCGGCCTCTGATGAGGAACTTTTCAATGCTGAAATTACAAAAAAATCAATTATTAAGGTGCTATAATGGAATGGAGCATACCAGACAGAACTTGCTCATTGGCCTTTGCCTATGGGCAAAGGAAGATGTCCTTGCATCGTCCATAGAAGTTGCCATCCTCATCGAACCTGACTGCACCCTCGAGAGGAAGTAGAACATTGATCCTGATGCGGTTGATGATGTTGGCATACATAGCAGGGTCAACGGCCATCCCGCCCTCATCACGGTCAGCCATCGAGTGGGTTGCCAAATGCACCGGGCATGGCATAGTTGGGACGCAGAGGGGGTACCACCGGGCACAGGTTTTTTGCCGTGCCACGTGTGTGCAGTGCGTGCAAGCGCTGAGTTGGTGCGTGCAAGTGCGTGCAAAGCACAAAGCAGGTGCGTGTAAGTGCATGCAAGCGCAAAGTAGGTGTGTGCATGTGCGTGCAATTTCGTAAATAGATAACTTCGGCACACGCTACTTTATTAGATACTTCTACATATTTGTCTCAATTTCATGTACTATCTACTGCGAATACGATTCTTGATTCGCAACCACTTAAGATGGAAAGATGTGGTTTAAAATATATTTACCAGTTTGCATTGGCATATATACTTATACCTAATATGGTATATCACGTCTCTAGTTGGCATGGATTGGTGTCGAAACTTATACCTAATATGGTATATCGGTTGCTTAGCTCCACATATCGCTCAACTTAAAACCAAAGTACTGGCTAGTTTGCGTGCAATTGAATACTTTTGTGTGCTACTGAGTGATAAGTAGTGAAAATCTTCGTCACGCGCTACTGTATTAGCTACTTCTACATATTAGTCTTTTTTCATTTTACTATCTACTGCGAACAGGGCTCTTAATTCTCAACCACTTAAGTTATTTTAAAGCAATTATATTCGATTTTATGATATGTTATAGATCACATAATAAGATACGTCAGGTAAAAACATAGAAATTTTAATTAGAGATTGCGAATAAGTCAGTAGCGGCGATAAACGAATAGAGATGAAAACTTACAGATTATATCACCGCTAGCAATGTAAATATTCCCGCCAGTGATGCGTATATCACACGCATTTTGGAAAGCATGAGTTGCTGTTAGTAAGGATTAGAAAAGAACGCTAGAGAACAATAAAATTACTTACCTCGATGTGGGGTAGCCCTTGGAACGTCGATATCTTCATGAATAAGCTGCCTGGGGATGCTCATGCGCATGGCGAACGGAGACAGCGGGAGCTGCTTCTCCTTAACGCTGCTTGGAGCAGAGGATGGCGTCGCAGACAGGAGCCAGATGTTCTATCCTGACGCGACGGGTTGTGCTTGCAACTGGTGAGCCTCAGCCCTGCGGCGTGCGACTTCTAGTGGGCTTGCGTCTCTAAAGCTCACCAGAGGGTAAGCTGAGTTCTGGAGGGCAGGAGGCGGCGCGATGGTCGACGTGCCTGCCACTATGTGACCACCGCCGAGGTTGGGCGGGGGTATGACGCTGAGCGACGTGTTTTTCGGGCGCCGCATTACGAGGAACAAGTTCGGGATCGACGCCGTGTGCTCGCTCTTGCGCATCTTACACTCCTCCATCAGAGAGGAATTTCTCGAGTCTGGTCAGATCGGCTTTAATCTTCTTCGGTTTGTGGAAGATGCGGTTTATGTGCTCTTGTAGATACGAGATGTGCGCCTGCGTGTCTTCGATCTTGGTGCAGATGTCTCCGATGGCGGAAGACTCAAGGTGCAACAAGACTCGACACGCACCTGGCGACAGGTGCAGAATTCGAAATATTAACGGGAAGCTTCGCATTGTTGTGATATATGCAGATGGAGCGGAAGAGGTGATTGGCGGGGTGTCCAAAGAGGCTAAGTAAACCGGAGCCATCTTGGTTCACGAGGCACCTGTGTATAGACGCCTTATCATTGTTCTGTAAATGAAACCCGCCGATAAGGTAATAAATAGCTATGCTTCATTGTCCACCTCATTCTGGGTACTAGTCTGATGCATTACGCGTGCAAGGCGGTTTTTTAGGTGTATTAGATGATCTTCGATATGCGCCTATTGGATACAGCGACCTGTCAATTACGCGCTCTATGAGGTCTAACTAAAGAAACACACCCTATACTTGGTTAAAGATCCAAGTCCACTCATGACTCCGCCATCCTGCGCATTCAAACGAACCCCAAGAGCGTAGTCAGGACTACTCCATCTGTGTTGGCGTTGATGTATTGAGATAGGAATCTGTGAGCTCACCAGCAGTGACCCTCGTTCCGTGTGGATGTCCATCCCAGGGGAGTAGAATGGGTTGGCGAATCTCACGTGCATCAGTAGTGCTTTAAGAAAAATGGCCCGATAAACGAGAGCTGCATAGATCTCGAAGGATCGACCGGAACAATAAGAACTGAGGAGAATGATCGTAGTCACGGTCAGAGTTAACAGTTGGTCACGCATGTAGCAACGGTGGAGAGTTTGCGTTGTCGCATGGTGCGAAATACGTCATTGCTATTTCGCACCATGCGTTGCGATTTGCAGTGGGGCCTCTGTGGGGCGCTGCTACTGACCTATTTATGGACCAAATGTTCCTTCAGCGAACAGATGGCCGAATATCTTATAGAACCTCTTCATCACGGGAAACGGGTGGATCTTTTGCACAGTAATATATCTTACATTCAGCATGGTCGTGCACCAGAAATATTTTCAATAATTTTATTCCGGACCACTGAATACGACAGAGAACAATTGCAACAAATATTTCGCATGATTCGAAATTGCAATGATGTGCAGGTACCTCGCACACTGCGAAATTGCAAGCTCTCTTGTATAATACAAATAGATACTTGGGTCATTGACCCGTTACACAGGGCTCGCACTATCGCTATTAGAAGTCACGGCTTTGGCAGGCCCCAATTCCATATCATCAAGTGATCCAATCTTGACATTCGTGAGCGGTTGCTCTGAAACATAAATATAGTCAAGTACCTTGTTAGGTTGCGTTTTGATTCTCAGTCCTGAGAGCGTTGGAGTGAATACATTTGATCCAGAGACTACGTGGTTATCAGACGCTTCCGGGGCGCTCGGAGAGCGCGCATGAAGGCTTCCGTCAGATATTAGTGAAAGACATCATATAATCAGAAGAAGAACTGACTTTGCCAAAAGAGAGTTGCAATACACTGCGGGAGGTATTTACTTTTGAGTCATCGATACAAAGAGGTCAATATACGTTACGCACTTGCTGACAATGGGAAAACGACTAGAATGTGTCCAAATCTGAAAGCCGTTGTAGTTTCCTGTTGAGAATTTAGAGGTGAGAATGACAGGTCGTATATAAAACTCACTGTAACAAGACAAATTATCTCTGTAATACCAGTCGCTGCTCCAGTTTGGATACTAATAAAAGGTTCAATCTGGGACCTGATAAAAAACTATACGTATGAGAAGTTTCTTACCTGTAAGCCACTAACTTATTGATGATTTTGTCGGTTCTATATGATGAAACTGAGCAATCTGCGCTATCTTCGAGCAGTTGTGATCTATTTACCTCTTCATTCCCGTACGGCTGTTATGTAGGGTTATACACATGGCGAACGTGATTAGGACATCACAAGCAACATTTGAGCCCAGCCACAAGTCGGCAATCCACTTCCGATTTAAAATCATTAATTAGGGGCAATACCGTATGAAATGAGATTAGGACCCACGGTCGCCGAGTGGAATCTTGAAAACTCATGAAGCTCAATTCTGTCCACATATCTGTCAGCAAATAATCCTCAAAATCTATAGTGCTCACTCACCCTCGAAATAAGAGCGCAATTCCGGCACCTGAACGTTATGGTCAACTTCACTCAATTTTGAGACAGGGTAAAATTTACCAAAGCCAAGAAAACTGAGAACAAGCTGAATAGATTATATTAGATCGAACTTAAGATTGAAGAGAGAACACACAATTGGAACAACGCAGGTCCACTTCAACCAAGTAGTCCTGATAACTGGAATTCTCAAGACGTAAGAAAGCTTGAGTGTTCGCAGATTTAATATTCCACGTACTCAGATAGAGTCGTCTGGCAAAGAAGGTTTGAGTCACGACTGCCGTTAAGCTCTATACAATAATATCAGTCGACAAACAAATAATAAAATGAATGTCAACTAACAGCGAACATGGTGTAAATAAGGAAATCAGGACGAGCGACTTGTAACTCTTCAGGCTGGTCAAAATCTGCAATGAGATACGCCCAAATACTTCGAATGTTAAGTGCACTATTCAGGAAAACGTTAATATCTGAACTCTTGGCTTTCAAGGATATTTACGTACTATTGAGTCGCCAGCACTATCCTAAAATGCGTAGCATCATAATAGCACGCAATTATTTTACGAACATATTATGCTTTAGGCAAGACCTACCAAAGGAAAATTACCTGACAGGTATGATTAAAATCCAAATCCGAGCAAAATCAAATAGCGGGACTACTCACAACGAGCTTAAGCCAGGTTTGATCTTTCGGGTACTTATTGAAGTATGAGTACACTTGAGCGGAGTAAATGCCAAAGAGGCTGTTATGTCGATAAATTTGATATCTGCGTCTGGGCGATCGATCATATTGACTCACGGAGCGGCGAGTATAATTCCAATGAGACCTGCCCCAATGATAGGATCGAGACTTGCGGGTTGAGGCATGGCTTGCAGCGAGCTTCGATTTCCGGGACAGATCGCTGTTTCTTTATAGCCCCTGTATTTATATCGCTCTCAGAGATAGCTACAGTTCCTGGGATGGTGCTGCCAGCAGGATGTTACTTTATCATTAATAGATCCACATATGATCGGAATTATCTTCTGAAATAAAAATAAATGTAAATGTATACACCCAAAAAGATATGACATTTGACGGCGAGAAAATCTTACTGAGGTAGGAAGTCAGCTATGCAAAGTCCTCAAGGCCCCATCGCTTCCTTTGCTTCGGCTGTCTTTGGGTGACAACTTGAAGGTACATTGTTATTTTTATTTTTTTCCCTCTGACTCGCCATCTTCCTCGTCTATGATCTCGGTGTTCGTGACTGCTCTCTGATTGACCTGTGACTTAACTATCGATGGCATAGGGTAATCATTCGCTGATAACGATGGGCGGCCTGAAAGGTTGGACCAAAGAAATTGCTGTCCGTTCCTTTTCTCCTCGTATACTGGTGTCGGTGTAGGTTATTGAGTCTCCCCCATCCTTTCCATCTGTTTCATATTTAAACGCATTTAACCCATCGTTAAGGCCACGGACTGATCTGCAATCAATCAGATTGCATCTAAATATGATCCGCTTCTTTGGCCCCCACTGAGTGCAGTGTGCACATTGTAATTGAATTCCCACAAGGCGTATATCTTGCATCAGTGGGGCTGAACAATCTCCATGATGGTACAGGCCTGGTCACATCACGTGTGACACCCACAAATACTGCGAACGTTGAGACATGGGAATTTCATGACACTGCTGGCAGCGGTGAATTGTGCGAGATGCAAATTGATGCCAAACGCACTTGCACAAGTTTAGGTAGTCCATCTTTGCTAAGTTTATCATTCACCAAGAAATTTGCGATCTGAAAAAGACAATTATAACGCAAGGATAAGGATAAATTCTGAAAAAAATTTGGAATTTTGCAGAATTTCACCTTTCACGTTGCTTTTCCGAGATTCAAAAGACAAACAAGATTAGATTTTTAGTGTTAATCTAGCCAGATGCACAATTCATCATTTCCTCAAAGGGAAAACAATGTGTGGAATAATTAAGAATTTTGTTCTTACAAACAAATACAGCAAATAGGGAAATTGATCAAAATTTAGAATATTGCATGATGTGAATGGATTATGTCCTGTCTGGTCTAAATTAGATTTTGATCACATTTCCTATATTCTATATTTATATAAATTTATTATACATCCAACATTCTTCATCATGAAAAATGAAAAATTCTGCATATTGTTTTGCCTTCAGGAAAATAATGAATTGTGCATCTGAATAGATCAATGCTAAAATTATAATGTTCTCTGTCTTTTGAATCTCAAAAAAGTAATGAAAAAGGTGAAATTCTGCAGAATCCCAAATTTTACCAGGACTTAACCTTTTGTTTGCATTCTAATTGTCTTTTGCAGGCCACAAATTTCTTGGTAACTGTTGAATTTTGCAAGACAGACTATCTAAAATTTTGCATCTTGCACAACTCATCAATGCCAGCAGAGAGTATCTGATCAATTACCTCCATTTTTTTGTACAATGGACACAATACACTGCCTAGCAGTAATTTGAAACATTGAATTGATGTCCTTATGTCTGATAAGATGTAAAAAAAGTGCAAAGCAATGGTAAAGAGTGGTGTTTTAATTCTCTTCTATCCATTCATAGCTTCCATCATGATCCTCAACACTCATCATCATGATCTTTGGTTCCTTCATCATCATTATCACTTCCCTCAATCAGCTATTTGCCATTCAGATGCTTATAGGTTTTAAGTTTGAAACCCTATAGCCCTTAAATTTCACAATTTTGCTTTTACAAATCAGTTGAGAAGTGGCCAAGTTATGGCCTCTCAAGTTTGATCTTGCCTAAAATATCCTGCAGATTCCAGTGCATTCCAGAGCAAATTCATGTGGATTCCTGTGGATTTCTACAAATTCCATAGATTCCTAGGATTCCTGCAGAGTCCTGTGAATTTCTGTGGATTCTGCATTCTAGGTGGAATCAGTGGGGAAGTGAAAAGTACTCCAGACCTATGAAATTTTGCCTCAATTTGTTCAAAAAAGCATGGATTATCTGTTGATCCTCCAACAGAATGCAAAAAATTCCTGTTGGTAGAACTTGCTAAGTCAGACAGCATGGTTTCATGTCAAAAAAAAATGTGCTTATTGAGATGCAGACACAAACCATTCTGCAGTACATATCTATCAATGAGGTGTGAGGGCAACTGCAGAGAAGAGAGGAGAAACTAACTTGAGGGAAGAAGAAATAGAGAAATAAGATGGATGGGAAGCCTAAGGTTTTAATGCAGGACAACATGATTGAAGCTGTGCAATAAGGCCAAGTTGCTTGAGATGCTGCAAAGGAAGCTTCGTTAAAGAAAAAGGATTCAAAAGAAAGGTACTTGGAAACATGAGCAGGCAAGGTTCAGACCTGGTGGAAGAGTTGATCCATGCACTCTGGAAGATAGCTAATGGGTCAAGCAATTTAGATAAGTTGTGTTACCAATTTTGCACTTGATTATTCATACCTACTGGGGGATTTTTCTTTTATAAATAGACAATTATCATGTGATACTTATATTGGACTAGCCAACAGTAACACAGTAACACAGTTATAGATAGTATATTGCATACAGACTATCATAGTTTACTATAAGTAGATCAATGTATACAGGTCTTGCTCTTCAGCTTGACCTTCACCAAACTCCAAAACCCTCCAACAAACTCAAAACCTCTTCTAAGATCTTTGTCTTGCTGAAGCTCATTGAATCTAAGCTTCTCTTAGACAGAGACTTAGCAACTCAACAAAATTCCTGACTAGGATGTGTGTCTTCATTGAACCACAGAAACTGAAACTACCAAACTTACACTAGAACCTTCAACATGGCTTAATTGCAGTAACAAGCTGGGTCTAGTGTGCCAACCACCAAGTCTACAAATCACAATACTAATACATGATCTATTGCTTATCAGATTTTGACAAAATGAGTCAGTTAGTTGATGCTTTAGATCTGCTGGCTGCCATCTAGGCAATAGTATGGGTATGGGTAACATGAATTTTGAGTGAGTTACAGTCAAATGATTAATACAATCATTTTGAGTATATCTCCCTCAAAAATTTTGCAATCTGGATGTTTTTGGGATTGTTTTGACAGGTAAATCCATATGGTTGCAGTAGGGGCATTTCATGGGCTGGTTAAATATTAGAGCAGCAATACCCATGAGAATACCCATGCTATTGCCTACTGTCATCAAGTGCCCTCAAACTAATGTTGAAGAGGACCAGATATATTTCTACAATTCTAGACATCCTCATATGCTTTATATACTAAACATGCATTCTATACAATGAATATGCTTGGTATCACAAAGCCATGGGAAAAGCCATGAAGAAGCCACCAGACTGGCCCACACATGACATTTTAGCCAAGGGTAACTCCTTGTGACTGCACACAAACTGCCTAATACCAATTAATATTGACAACAACATAGGGCAAGGGGACTTGCTGTCAATGATACCATACAACACTGGTCAACTTGAACTGGTTAACTGGGACAACAGCAAAGATGCAATAGGATGCATTAACAACATGGCCATACTGGCAATAGAGGATGATCTGGACAAAACCATAGATTAGCTCTCAGAAATCATGAAGAGAACAGAAATAGAACAAGTGCCTCTCATATTCTCAGTAAAACAGTATAGGCACCAGCTACTGGCTTTCCAGGTTGTAAATTCATAATACTAAGAAGCAGTGGGTAGGTCTTCTTCTAATAATGCATATTTCATGAGATAAATTACAAATTAAGTTTGCCTCATTCTACAAAATAATGTGAACTGTGTTTGGTATTGTATATTTGAGTTCCTTTTCTCTTGCAACATTTTTGTTCTGCTCAATGGAGTGACAATTTAAGGTCCTTATATTTCATGAAGAGGATGAGCAAAGTCCTTAAAGTCAGCTCATTGATACAGTTCTCTGTAAATTACAAGATCTTTGTCAGAATTACAAATAATGGTTAGAGGAATCATAAGTTGTGCACCAAACATTACACTGCTGTGGTTACTTCAGCAAGTTGAAAGAGCTGGTTTCAGATTAGCGGAGATTTGGGAGAAATTGTGTATGTAGGGCATTCTAATGAAAGACTCATAACTAGCTGAAAGTTAGGAAGTTCCTAGAGAAAGAGAAAAGTCCCATTGAATAGTATATTGTAGGACACTCGTTACAGCTACAGACAAGGCAGCATACCACAAACATAAGCTTTATGATAGACCATATAATGTGTCGGATTGACGTCAACGTTGCAGCGTCAGTTATACCATTTGTGGAGATGCTCGGCGGAGAGCCAAACTAAGTGAAGGAGCATGCCGCGTGCGCACCACCAAGCTACCAGAAGCAATGATACCCGAGATTGTATCATGGAGAGAGGCGGGTTGAGAGTCCCGAGCTTGTCCTTCTCGCAAATACATGGTTTTCAAGCCTGTAGTGGGAGATCTTGAGGTATTGATGTGACGGTGAGTTACGGCCTGAAGGTTTGTTGACCACCATGCTCGTCGCGACATCCGACGTGCTGCGCGTTTCTCTGACTAAACAGCGCCAAAATTTTTGTATTTATTTATTCATTTATTAAATAGATCTCAGTCTCTGCCACCAACTCGACTCAGTGCCAGAAACTTGTTGAAGCTCTCCGCTTGCTCTCACCACATTGTAGTACTTCTCATTCCCTCCCAATCTCACGGTCACCCACATACCAGGCACGACCTAGCTGCATATGGTATCTCTTCCACGGCCTCTATAATAGTACAATGTATTACTACTCAGGTGCATTATCCCATGTCATGCGCATTACCCACCGCAGTGCTTCCCAGTTCTTTATTCTTAGTAAGTTGCGATAGGCGTCAAATGATTCTTCACTCGTACTTATACTAGGGCCTCGATCAGATCGTACGCTCTTGAGCTCTCTTCTTTGCGATACTGCCTCCTTATTCCCATCTTTGCACTGAAACCCAGCTTGATATTTGAGTTCGTTTCCTACTATGCCTATGATGGACCCAGCCCTCCGCGCCGCCGGCGAGCTCGCTAAGCAACACGGCATCGACCTCTCGAGGCTCCCCAAGATCGTGGACCTCTCCGCGGAGTCAATCACGCCCAACGTACATGCTATGAACTCGAGCTGTGCGTCCTTTTTTTTAAAAATCCGGATTCTAGCTCGAATAAATAACTCTAAATATATGCAGGTCCGGACCCGAGGATGAAGTTCGTCTTCAAGAGCTTGGTGCGTCCGTCAATATATCAACTAACTCATTGTCCACAATGTCCTGATGAGCCCTGGATACATAAGGTCGATCATTTGCATGATTTTGTGCGCGAGACGGCGTTAACCAAGGAAGAATGGATGTAAGCATCATAATCCTTCATTCCGAATTTTTACAATGTTCACCTACTCTGATAAAATAACAACAGGACAGCCATCCACTTCCTGACAGAGACAGGAAAGAAAGCCACTGATATCCGTCAAGGTGCCCCACATCCCCTGGCTATTACGATGAAGTTCGAAATTAAATTTATACTTTCTATGCACTGTACTGCATACAGAATTCATCCTCCTCTCAGACTCTCTCGGCGTCTCCTCCCTCGTCGACTCAATCAACGAAACTAAGCCCCCCGGCGCGACAGAGGCCACGGTCCTCGGGCCCTTCTTCACCGAAGACGCACATGACGGTACATTATCCTTTACTTTATTCTGCACTCGCACCCTCCTCTTACTCCTTGCGATTCGCGATATATAGTCCAGAACGGTGACTCCATTGCATCTGAAGGCAAAGGGGAGTACCTGTACGTCAAAGGAAGGATATTGGATCTGAAGGGAAACCCGATTCCTGATGCGGTGATTGATACGTGGGAGACGGACGGGGAGGGCATGTATGATACGCAGGTGCGAATGTCGTTATGCTGGGGTTGCACTCAGTTTTTCTTTTCTCTGGAGCCTTTCGACTGCGAGACTATTTTTTTTTGGAATTATATTATAAGAGGTTTTTTTTACGGTTGTCCTGCCAGATGTTTATTTTTCACACGACATCTGCCAGATTTCTACTTTTCACCATCTCCTTCAGTTCTTCAACTTTCAACTTTAAATATTTCTTCACCTTGTTTTGGCATCTCTTCCTTCCGCCCCACTGACCTTCCTAAATTCCACAGTACACGAACCGTCTCGAACCCGACTGCCGTGGCCGCCTGCACTCCGCCGCCGACGGGTCGTACTCTTTCCGCGCTATCGTGTACGCTACTCATATATTTTAATTCGCGTGTTTTCTTGACGTTTAAATGTGGATATAGCCCGGTCTCTTATGCTATCCCCGCAGACGGCCCCGTCGGGCGCATGGTCAACCTTCTGGGGCGGCACGTCTTCCGCCCGGCGCATTTGCATATCAAGATTGAGGTCAGTCGGGTGCTCGAATTTCCCTAAACATCGCAAGTATAGTTTCGAATGCGCAAAGTCAATTCGGATTCGCACTTGTTCATTTTCGCTCACAAGTTCGAATTGATAGCTATTCCATAAACTTCCGACATATGAACAAATCTCTAACAATTATTTAAACCAATAGGCACCCGGCTTCGAGAGCCTCACTACCGCACTTTACTTCAAAGGCGACCCCTACCTCGCGAGCGACGCCGTCTTCGGCGTGAAATCTTCTCTCATCGTTGTAAGTCCTCCAAATCCTCCTTGTTTGCAAAGAAATAAAAATTTAAAAATTTGGTCGATAACTTCCAATAAATCCTCTCCGATTTCACCACACTAATTCACTCGCCCCCTTTTTCGCACAGGACCCAGTTTTAGTAACCGATCCTGCCAAAACTCTGTCCCTTGGCTTCCGCGACGCGAAGCCGCATGCGCTGCTGGAGAAGGACTTTGTGCTTGCCACGCCGGAGGAGGGGCAGGGGGAGCGGGCGAAGATGCGTCTTGGGGTCGGGGTCGGGACGAGGGAGTTACATTAGCTGCACGAGAGGGCAGAGCTCGACATAGACTGTGGATCTTTCTTTGTTCGTGGAAGGGGTATATATAAATCTACCGTGTAAATTGTATCATTATGTCTATAAAATTCCCTTGGATAAATAAATAAAACGCCGTCCTACTCAAAGCCTCGTCCCCCTCTCTCGTCTCCTAACACGCGCCACCTCCCTCCCCTCCGCCCTGTCCATCTCCGCATCACACTCATGTACCGGCGCGTCCTCCTCGTCCCCCAAGCCCGCCACATACGCAGCCACAGCCTCCTCCACCTCCGCCCTCAAAACACTAGCATCGCACCCCACCGCGAACGCCGCGCTCCCCGCGAACCACATGCGCTGCTGCGCGAGGGCCTGGTGCGCCATGGCGTGCACGCCGCGCGTGCCGTCCCATCCGAGCGCACGGGCTGTAAGGAGGAGGGGGGTGTGGTGCGGTTTGTACTGCGCGTAGGAGGAAGGAGTAAGTAAGTGGAAGGCGGAGGGTGGAAATAAATGGGAGATGGGAGATGGATGAGAGAAGGAAGGGCGAAGGGAAGTACAGCCATCTCGAGAAATATGCGCGTCTTGGGTAAGGGCAGCGATCCTGCCGGGGTGGGGGGAGGATCGTATGGGACAGTGAGTACCGCTGCGACGGTGTTGTATACCATACGTTCTTCCTTCGTCACAGAGGGGATCGCTGCTATCACATCCCAAAAGCAAACCACATCAGTCCCCACACACGAAACCCAGTTAAAAATGCATACGTACAGCCCCGACCGCCATTAAAACCCTTTTCTCATCTCTACTAAATGTTTCTCGACATCACCCGGATCCCTGAGATGCAGCACTTCCACCAACGCACCCATGGCATCCTGCACGGCCCGCACTTCTACCTCGTCCCGGTTCACCAAAAAGATCGGGCTGAGGCCTAGAAGAGAGAGGGCGTACACGGCGGAGCGCGTGGTGGCGCCGCCACCGATTACGAGGCCTGCGCCGAGGGTTGGGGCGTAGCGCGTTGAGGTGGGGGTGGGGGGGGGAAGGCGAAGGGGAGAACCGGAGACGGAGGGTGGATAGGAGGGCATTATGTATTCCTAGGACTGCGCGGCGCGTAAATGAGTAAGAGGTGCTAGGAAGGATAGTAAGGAGGGAGGAGAACGCACTGTCCGTGTTCTGCCCGACCAACTTGCACCCCCCGCAGGGTCGAGGCACCTTCACGACCGTGTTGCACGCACCTGTCGCATACGCCTCGGGAGCGATCTCGTCGAGGTAGGGGAGGATGGCGGCCTAAATGGGCATTGTCACGCTGTACATGCATCCGACCGTATCAGCTCTGTTAAATCCATTGTGAAAGGACAAAACACGCACGCAGCCCCCCCACACCCCTCCTCCTCCAACAGGTCCAGCACCTCCGTCACGCGGCTCGTCGACCACAGCTCGTACCGGTTGGGCGCACCCCCCCCTGCCCCAGGCGGCGAAGCATCGGTTGTGCAGCGCTGGCGCGGCGGAGTGCGCGATGGGGTACCCGAGGAGGTGGAAGGTCTTGCCTACGGGGGGCGTGTCATGCGTGTTGGGGAATGTCATTGCAGGCAGATGCGTCCTGTCGTGCACGGTGTGCCCGGTGAGTGGGACGCCGATAATGTCATGGCGGCAGATGGCGCGCAAATTGCAATGTTCTCCCGGTTGAGGTCCAAGGGAAGGCTTGTTTTCCGTTCGGCCCAAGGTATTTGATCATGAGTTATAATTCAACGCCGGAAGAATTGGCGCGCGGGCATTAGCGCGTGTCCGTTGACGCTATCCTCTTCGCCCTCAACGTCGCGCACGCTCGCATCGGATGGATTATACCGAGCCCACTGCTACTGCCATCTCAGCCACAAAGCTCACATACAAATGCACACCTCCCCTCCGTCAGACGCAAACCCAACGATCAACGGCTAAACGCATCGTCCGGGCGGGTATTCCGCCCCTCCAACCGCCAACGGGACACATGACAGCACCTCTGTGAAAAGAACACCCTCCCGGCACGGATGAGCGTGCTCCAGCACCCTTTATTTAGCACCATATCCCGCATTTCGAGTGCAAGTTTTCGGGCGTTGCGGGGTAGACCATCACCGTGGGCTTGACTCGTCTTCTTGTGCCACTTGGCTTCGACTCTCACCGGTATCCTTGGGTTCGTGTTCGCTCGCCCAGTACTCGGCGTCGAATCTCCTGCGCTCCCTCCACCCGGGCACCTGTAGCCCTACACGCCCACCCCGAACGTGACGACGGGTAAATTCTCGCGCGTCGAGGACCGCCCCACACCCCCAGAGGTGTACAACTGGCGCAACTACTCCCCCGCGATGACGGCGACGTTTGAAGCGTTCATGATCGGGTGAGCCCTCTCCCCTCCCTGGCGTCGTCCTGGCGTCGTCCACCCATGTCTCATTCATCGATATTACATATCTCTTTCGTCCCTTCCACTCACCTCTTCCCCTCCTCCTGTCCCTCCATTCTACCTTAACTAACCCTCGCGCGCAGACACGGCTCCACCTTCATCGGGACCTCCATCTCCCTCCCCTCCTTCAATCAGGAATTCGGCCTCCTCAACAAGAAGACCGCCGAGCTGAACCTGCTCTCCGCGAACATCGTGTCGCTGTATCAAGCCGGGTGCGTTCGTCTTCCCTTCCTTCTCCCTCCTCTCCCTGCAGCCCCTTCCTCTCTTCTCTTTTCCCTTTCTTCCGTCTCCCCTTATCGCACTCACGTCGCTACGCCCCTCCCCCCAGATGCTTCTTCGGCGACATCCTCGGCTACCCCCTCGGCTACTTCTGGGGGCGCAAGTTCGGCCTCCTTGCTACCGCGGTGGTCTTCTGTATAGGCGCGGTGCTGCAGTGCGTTGCTTCGTGAGTGTCTTTTATTGGACTCAGGTGGAGAGAGGGAGTATGGACTAAGAATGTGGGGTGGGTTCAGGAGGGCAGTAGAGTGGGGGTATTGGAGGGTTTCCTGCGTTGGGATGGGGCATGTCGAAATGGACTGTCGGGTGTGGGGTGCGTGGTGTATCAGGACGCAGATTAGTGTATGGCGCGCTGGCGCGTCGGGTTAAAACGTGCTCCAACCACTGGGTCACCGTTGATAGTTCAACAGAATCATCTGAAGTTCCACACGCTCTCTGTGCATCGCCTAAAATAAAACAATCAGCATAGACATTAGGATTGTGGCAAAAATAAGTTACATTTCCTCCTCCACGACTGTCCACGGTGAGAATGCTATATGGGTAATTAGTGTTGCCGCGGTTCGGTTCTGAACCATGGTTCGAACCTGAACCGATAGCGAACCGGACCTTAGTCCGGTTCAGGAAAGGTTGTTTTGGCTGAACCGGACGCTCCGTCCGGTTCAGCGTTTGCATAATTTGCTAGGTTCTCCGAACCCGTTCAGGACACCTTGAACATGTCCGAAAGCCGAACCGATTGCGAAACTTGCGTTTCTTGGAACTTGAATCTGTCAGACTTAGCCGTCCAGGAACAGTCCAGGAATTGATTAAGGCACTTTTACTCTTCGCAACCTTCCTCTTTTGGTAGTTTTTTGTCCAAATCAAGAGAACGATGCATGTACACTGGGCTGATAAATTGCTTGTAAGCAGAAGTGAATTTACCTTCATCTTTTTGACCTAGATTTATCTTCTTTCAGGTAGATTACCATCTTAAAATTTTTATGATCATTTTCAATGACCTGAATCTGCACATAGAAAGCAAGATTACCACTTTTTAAATCAATCTGGACTCCTCATTGATTAATTGTGAATACTTTTACCTGGTTGGGATTAGCCTGTAATATTTCTTCTTCAAGACAATTGATTCTTCTTCTCATCAAGGTGATTTGTTGGAAGAATGTTATAAAGGTTGTATGGAATTTATGTATCTACTGCCCCAAAGAATGCCTTTGAATTATCGACCACTACTGCCTCAATGCAGAGACTTTTGAAGCCCTTCAAATCCTCAAAAGCAGATATCAAAACAGCCACATTAGTGCCCCTCAGCAAGCTCAAGCTCATATAGATGCCTTTATAGAGTCTTTGGAGCTTGATTACAACAGTGATTCAGAGTAGTTAATTTACACAACTTGTTAGTTGCAGTATTTAATCTTTTTGCGGAGAAATATTATCTTTTTGGCATTTGGTTCTGGTTCATAGTCCCCATGAACCTGAACCAAATGCCCCAAACACATTCACATAGCATCCAGTTCATGGTTCGAAGATTTGGCTGAACCAGATGCATGGTCCAGTTCAGTGTTCAGAGAAATGGTCTGGAGAACCGGACAGAACCAGACTGCAGCAACACTATGGGTAATCCACTCCCCGACATTGACTGTGCAGACATGCCAAAGATTTGATCTTCCTTCAAACCTAGATATAGTTTTATATTTAATGCTGCACAGATCTGCTCAAGCTGCGTGGCATACCAGAGCAAAGTCAAAGTTTCTGCACAAGCTCCCACTATCAGAAGTGAACTATCTAAACAAGGAGCATGGGATATGCCAAAATCAGCCTGAAGTGACCATGCAATACCTGAGGAAACATACAGAACCATCAGTATCACTTGTTCTTACCTCAAGCTGGTGGACTTACAGGTTGTCTGTGCCTGAAGTGTTTGTTTAGTTGGCAACTGAACTCCTGCTTGTGAACTTTGCTCTGTCAAAATGGGTATGACATTGGTAATCTCAGGCCAGACATTAAATTGCAAAGTATTAGCTGTGTAAGCATGTAATAAGCACCTTGACCTCATTTTGTCTTGTATCAATTTGAATCTCAAGCTGGCGCCAACAAAGTTAAATCCATATTTGTGCTTAGAAGCAGAACAACAAATCTTTATAAGCTGTGAGGAGAAATGTTGTAGTTAGTGCTTTGGCCCTGTTGTTGTGATCCATGCTTTGGCCCTACACTATGACCTCATAGCTTAGCAAGTAGTTAAGGACATTCTCTCTATTTGTTGTTTTCTTTCATTATAAACAAGAACCATTATATTACTACATAGTTACAGAAAGGTCCAAGTACTATTAGTATATATACACAATTTACATACACAAAATATATCATTCACTGCACTCTACAGGTTATGGGCCTCAGCAGACATAACTAAACAGAAGACTTGCTTTATTCTCACTTGCTCTCATCATCATTATGTCGCTGACCAAAGAATCAGGGTCCTACCAAATGGAGTTGTTGAACTCCAAGAACTGGATGCCGTGGAAGTGCCAAATGCTTGCAGTATTGCAGGATTTGGACCTTGAAGACTACTATCACTTGTCAGGTGTTTTAATTTTTTAATGATCCTTGAATAACTTTCCACAGAAGCATCCAATCTTCCTCAAAATTTAACTAATGGAAAGGTTAGTATCTTAGCTCTCCAAATATCTAATTAGATTGATAAAAATATGAGGGGAAGGGATTTAAAATGGGCAATTGAAATGTACCTAGTGTTTTAAAGAAATGTCATGCACAGGTCACACTGATTTCACAATTGGAAGTGACTTGGAATGACAGCATCTACTTGAATTTTAATCTCAGCTGCATCTGTGTTGATACTGTTGCTGTCAGATCTTCAGATGTGTTCAATGCAAGTACAAGCAGCTCCTTTGGTGCAAAAGTGAATTAGGAAGGAAATATAAATATGTCCAGCTGTAGAGTAGCTAAAAGACAAACTACTACTATACAATTAGGACAGATTAGTATGATTATGATACACAAAATGAGCAGGATAACCAGGAGGTAGGTTGTTAGGATTATAAACCAAGGAAGGTGGATTATATACATTGGATAAATAATATGGTACATTAAAAGGAGGGGGAAATGAGGAATGATTTATGGGTGTGCCAAAAGCTTGAGAGGAAGAGGAAGGAGTGGACCAATGGTGGGGCATGCACATGTGAAGACAAAGACAACAAAGGTATTGAGGCTGTTTGATTCTCTTTGTCAGTGAGGCCAGATGTTGTGGGATCACAATCATGTTGTTGACCATGACTGTCAAACAAGCCAGCAAAACAAGGGCTCTCCTTGAGCTCAGGCTGCTTGTTAAAGTGCTTTTCAATCAGATTGATTAGATCAGCCTTCAGATATTTCTTCCCAGTCAGCATGGGTATCACCAGTGATGTGATGATTTCTTTGAGGTCATCCTTGTTCTTTCCCTAGAGGGAGCCTGAGAAAACCTCAGTGGGTCCCCTTGCTGCTCTTTCTGCCTGCTTCTCTGCAACTAACTGCTCCTGATTCTCCTTCACCTCAGCTTCCTTCTGCTTTTTCTCTCTCTGTGTTGCCATTTGCACATCAAAATCCACCAGCCTGGGCCTGGACATAACACAGTGTGCTTCCAACACCATGGTGGTTTTCTGGCCCCTTCCCATCTCCTTTCCATTTAACTGCTGCTTAAGGTGTCTGACCTTTCTGAGGGCCATTGCACAGTGAGTGTTCAAAGCATTGAGTTCCTCTTCAAGACATTGATTTTCCCCTTGCAGGTGCCCTGTTAAGAACCAGGAATCCTAATAGGCTACAGAGGATAGTATTCCAAGTAAGCGGTTGAACTCAGGATAGCGCTATATTGGAAACAGAGTGTTGGAAGGATTCTGACGTAACGTGTCAGTGTCATATCCCGTTCCTCCAAAACTATATCTCTGGATTCTCGACACTCATAGATCCACACTCCGTACACTTTAATTCATCTCCGGGACATTCTATCCCGTTTCCTCGTCACTTCGGTTTTGCTCCGAAGATTATTCCTTTAAATATTACAAGTCCACTTTGTTCCTCACTTATGCT
>JASFDE010000044.1:0-86287 GCA_036937135.1 Nidula niveotomentosa
AGTAAAAGTTCCGATAATGTGCCGAAGTATTGCCGAAGTCTCCCGGTGGTCGACGCGTAGACTCCTGGAGGTCGTAGGGAGTTCCGGAGGTATGACTGAGCGTCGTGAACGGGATATGACACTATGTCTGAAATACAGGACCTAGGATCAAGGGTGCAGCTTCTTATAAGCTGAAGCCAAGTCCTGACCCCTCTACAGTGCTTTGTCACTGAACTTCTACTTTGGTGATTCTCCAGGTTTCATACCAGAGATTTGTTTCCCATGCTCCAACAACCTTCTTTACTTCCTTCCAGGTTTTTGTGATCATGTGATCTCTGGTCTTTCACCTCCGGAGACAGTTTGTGACAGCATCATGGGATGCCCACATAGAATTCTATCTGTTCCAGGGACTCCCAGTCATGCATCCTGGGACACCCATGTATAAGATATATACATAGCTGGGATTCCCATACATTCACTCTGGGGTGCCCACCAAGATATCTAGAAGCAATAATATATCAACATATATAACTAAATATTAGACCAATCTCAAACTTTATACAGCATAAATACATTACTATTCTGCAAATATTTACTATTCTTCAAGTCTAGATAGTAGTCTCATCATCATATATCATCATCATATACAGATCCATGAAATGCATCAGCAAGCTCTGGATCATCCAACATGGTAACTAAACCTACACCAGTATCATCATCATTTTCAATTTCAATAAATTCATCTTCTATATCTCCATCCCCATCCTCATCATCAGACACCACAGAGTGCCATACTAGCAAAAATTGCATAGCAAGCAATTCTTGCACAGTTGGACCCCATGATAGCAATAGCTCAACACCTACATCATCAAAGTGTCACACACTGTCTCTGGAGGTGTATTTCTAGATGATCTAGGAATCCCAGGTATGATGAATTGGAACTCCTCTATGGATATAAGAGCCAGCCTGGGACATACACCAGCTGAATGCTCTGATCTGCCCAAATGCATGATGTGATACATGTGGGGCAGACCAGAGCAGATGGGCACCCCCAAAAGTCCAGGGAGTCCCAGATCAATCCTGGAAACCTCCTGGGAGTCCCACATAAAATTGGTTCAGACTAAGACATATGGGACTCCCAGCCTGGTCTTCCACATGGAGACAGGGTGTCCCAGACCAGGTTGGGGGGACCAGCCCTCCAGGGCCATATTAGGGTAGTTTTTCTGGCAGGGACTAACCACCCTAACATGGTCTGACCAAGTGGTTGCCTGAAGTGTACGGTCACATTACTTATTTTACTAGTCACGTGTGCGGTCTCCGCCCTTATGGTACTATTTTTCATTCCTACACCTCAGTCCGTTACACTCATCGCAGACGGCTGAGGTACGTATTCCCTTTTATTAATTTACTCTTACTTTTGCTTATCGTACTTTGTAGATGCATAACTGCGTTATCGTTAGGTACAGTTATATTTAGTCCGTTACACTCATCGCAAACGGCTGAGACGCATAACTTCGTTATCGTTAGATCTATCTACCTCTGAAAATAACTACTTGGCAGGATTCGGAGCGCCCTTTCTCCATGTGGTGCTTCTTTCTCCCGATTGGCCCCAGATTCTTGCTCAATTCGGTTTGACAGTATCGCGCGTCTTCGTGACCCGAGCAATACTCCCATACGAACTCAACACCAGATGCATCACAAAGCCCTGCCTCCCTTTATAACCTCTCCTCTTCTTTCAGTCCTCTTCTTTCACTCCCACAATGGCCTCCGAGTACACTAACGAGAAAGGTGCTAGCGACCCCAAGCTGCAGACTAAGTCGGCTTCCGACACAGAGTCTCTTCGCGGTGACGGCTTCCAGGAGGAGGGCCATCTCGTCCGCCAACTTAAGAATCGCCACATTGCTATGATCAGGTATTTAACAAATTTATTTTTACACCCATCCCAGTGCTAATGCTTTTTGCTTTAGTATCGGTGGTGTGATAGGAACAGGTCTGTTCTTGGGGACTGCGAATGCGCTGCGAAATGGCGGACCAGTTGGTATACAACTTCATCTTTCTAGGTACCCCATGTTGCTCACAGAAAATCAGGTCTGCTCTTGGGTTATACTATCGTGGGAACAATATGCTACTGCGTCATGGTAGCTACCTCCCCCCCTCTTCTCATGCAGTATCTAACGATGTGATAGATTTCTTTGGGTGAAATGGTGGCTTACCTCCCCATTGCTGGAGGCCACATTAAACTGGCTGAACGCTTTGTCAATCCCGCTTTGTCCTTCGCTATGGGCTGGAATTACTGGTGCGTTTGATGCTTTCGGGAATACTCACGCTCCATATTCAATTTATTGACAGGTATAACTGGGTGATCATCTTGCCCGCTGAACTGAGCGCAGCCGCCGTCCTGATTGGATTTTGGAATCGTGACATCGATCCCGCAGCATGGGTAGCAGTCACCATGGTTGTTACATTTGCTATCAATATGTGCGGAGCTGGTAAGCTTATTTATTTCATTCGTGGCCAGATTCCTATATACTGACCCAATAATATAGGTGTATACGGCGAGGCGGAATTCATCTTCGCGTGAGTAATTCCAAATTTCAGGGGCACAATGAAAGGTCTCAACAAAGTCAAAAGGTCTATAAAAGTCATCACAATTACTGGTCTAATCATCCTCGGAATTGTTCTTGATCTTGGAGGTAAGCTGAATAGAATTTTAGGTGACAATTTTCTATATCTAAGACATGGCAATCGCAGGTGGACCTAACCACGATCGTATTGGCTTCCGCTATTGGAAACATCCTGGACCTTTCGTCCAATTCAAAGGCGTTGGTGGTGCTAAAGGGCAGTTCCTTGGTTGGTGGAGCGTTATGGTAGGTGCTTCACAAATCATGCTGTGATTATGTCTGATCACAGTCTTGATAAAGACTCAAGCTGCCTTCTCCTTTATTGGTACCGAAATTGTTGCAGTAAGAATTTCCTCTCTCCATTTACTGATTAATATATACTTAATTTCTCTCTCCAGATTGCCGCTGGTGAAGCCAAAAACCCGAGACGGAACCTTCCCAAAGCTATTAAGCGTGTCTACATCCGTAAGTTTTTGTTGAGAGTTTCGACGTTTAAGGTTTCTAAAATGTTTTATGCACAGGAATCCTTCTGTTTTATATTGGAGGGACCGCCATCATTGGCCTCCTTGTCCCTTCCAACTCGCAAGGTCTCAATCTTTCTAGTGGCACTGCTGCGTCTTCTCCATTTGTCATCGCTATCCAGAATGCCGGAATCAAGGCGCTGCCTTCGGTATGTGCTATCGCGCACTCCTGCTGTTTTATTTTCTTTAATGTTTCATAACAGATTATCAATGCCTGTCTACTGACGTCAGCATGGTCGGCTGCATCCAGCGATTTGTACACAAGCTCTCGCGCCTTGTGTGGGTCCCGTGCTTATTTCTGTACTCCTTGATGACCCATCTAATGCGCGGATTTTTTCTTTCAAGACGGTCTTGCTTCCGCCGGAAATGCACCCAAGATCTTCCTCAAAACGTCAAAAAATGGCTTGCCCTATGTGTCAATCATTTTCTGCGCCCTGTTTTCAACACTCGCCTTCATGAGTGTCAGCAGTGGTGCCGGCAAGGTGTTTGGATGGTTCGCTAACATGACAGCCGTTGCTGGTCTCATGACTTGGTTCGGAATCAGTTTGACCTATCTTCGATTCTATGCTGGGATGAAGGCGCAGGGATATGATAGGTCTAATCTTCCTTTCGCATCTGTGCTCCAGCCTTATGCTGCGTGGTATGGCCTGGTCTCTTGCTGGATTATTTGTCTGGTGAGAAGCATCTAAACTCTGCACGCGAATAATTGATGCTGATTTCATGAATTAGTTCAGTGGATGGGCAGTTTTCCTCAAGGGCAATTGGGCGGTTGATGTCTTCGTCACTAACTACATTCCGTTCATTCTCTTCCCGATTATGTACTTTGGCGCGAAGTTCTACTACAAGCAGCCAGTCGTTAAGCCACACGAGATGGACTTTGTAAGCAATATTGCGGAGATCGAGGCAGACACGTAAGTGGAGGATATGTCACTATTTAGCACAGCTGCTGATCAGAGTTATCTCCCCAGTTATGACGAACCGCCTCCCAGAAATAAGTTAGAGGCGTTTTGGCAATGGCTGGTGAGTATATCATCACAGTTCATATTCTATTCTCTGTTTATTCACATACCTTTCAGATGTAAGGGAGGTTGTATTTACGAGTTCCATATAGTTGGCTTACTTTACGTGCTGTTATGCTTTTGACAACAACCCTATTATCACCATCTTCAAAACAAAATGGGGACCGGCTTAGTGAGACTTCAACTAATCCTTATATAGCTATCTAAGCACTACAAGGACTATGCTTCGGATTTTACCAGTCTCACGAATTGATCCCAAAAATTGCTGCAATGATGTCAATGTATGGGGCAGCTCGGCTTCATATTCAGTGATGCTATGAAACAGGCTGTAGCTCACAGGCAGTGAGTGCCTCTCATCGGTATGCTGCAAATTGTTCTGATTGAACTGTAGATATAAGCCTAATCAACGCTATAGCCTCTCACATGATGGGCCAGGAGAGCGATATCTGGACGCTTCCTTTGCTGATAGTATTGAAATTCTGATGTTATCAACAGAGAAATTCTTCACTTCATTAAATTAAACTGACCCAGGGCCGTGGGTTCATCGATGACTTCAAACATTGGCAGTTCTTAACATCGATATCAAGTTCTTCCGTGCCTCGTCGTGGAATGTCATACACTTCAGCGCTGACTTTAATGTCAATTCTACTTCGTTCGAGGATAGTAAGAGATACATCGAAACATGGAAGAGATTCATACTGCTTGCTCTTGAATTCGGTGCGGCGACTACTGGGTCAGACGCGACATAGGAGCAGAGGTCTGCAATACTGAGTAATATGGTGGACGTATCATTGATCAAGAACGGAAATCAAGCATCATATCTGTGAATTTGGATCCGACTCTTGCCTCGAGTGATAGAAAGCTGTAGTTGATTCAGAGATATCTAGAGAGTTCTTAATAGCTGCCGCACTGCCTTCCTTGCACCATGCTGTCGAATACACATAGGGTATGATTAACGCGTGCTGCTGCGAGGCATGTGGCACGGTGAGAGACTGGGCATTCTCATTGGTGAATCAGTGAGTTTTCTAAGCCGAGTTGAGCTAAAACAGGCGTTCAGTAGAATGGCTCGTATACATAGAACATTGTATTACTTCGCGGTTCGGGTAGGATTGAATGAGAGTGAGGAAGAGTGTACGCCCTGCAGGGAACAGCGCAAATATGACGATGATCTTCATGAGGGTTTGTTTAATCTCACGCCACATGATTACGGCTGAATCGCCCTGATACCGATTCCTAATAACACTTGTATCCCATTTGTATTCTACTATCATCATTCCTACTACCCTCCCTCCCGCCGCCGGAAATCCTATAATCCTCACCACCCCGCTATATTGTACCCCATCTATATCCAGGTCTCTGCACCTCTGTCTCTCCTTTCGCTATCTTTCTAGTAGTCTGTACATGACCCCATGTCTTCCGCGCACGGACACAAGCAAACCGGCTCCGTGACCCAAAACCACAAGGCCCAGCTCGCCAATGCGTACAATGAGCTTGGGAAGGAGCTTTCGTCGACCAAGGTCAAGGTCGTGGGCAATTACACTCTTGGAAAGGTCATCGGCGAGGGTGAGCACCGTCATCTCTTTCCCCGGCAACCAGCCGAGCACGTCCCGGACTAACCTTCGTGCACCGTGCAGGAGCGTACGGAAAGGTGCGCATGGGCACCCATAGGCTCACCTCCGCGCGCGTCGCCATCAAGCAAATCCCAAAAAATATGTCCGCCGCCCTCACTCGCGAGATACACCACCACCGCCAGCTGCACCATCCCCATGTCACCCAGATGTACGAGGTCATTGCCACCGAATCATCCATCTGGATAGTTACTGAGCTCTGCTGCGGAGGCGAACTCTTTGATTACCTCGCGGAGAAGGGTCGTCTTGGGGAGGATGAGGCCAGAATTATATTTGGTCAACTTTGTCTAGCTGTGGCGTACCTCCACGAAAATGGAATTGTCCACCGCGATCTGAAGCTGGAGAATGTGTTGCTTGATGAACGATGCCGGGTGAAGTTGGGGGACTTTGGGTTCACGCGGGAGTTTGAGAAGGGCGCCTTCATGGAGACATTCTGCGGTACGACTGGGTATGCTAGCCCGGAAATGCTGCAGGGGAAACGATATCAAGGCCCCGAGGTTGATGTCTGGTCTCTTGGGGTTATCTTATATTGTCTACTCACTGGCACGTTGCCGTTTGACGACGACGACGAAGCCGTGATGAAGGAGAAAATCATTCTGGGGGATTTTGAGGATCCCGCATGGCTCTCCTTAGGTTTTCATATCATTATTTTCATCTTCCCAGTTGGCTGACTTTTTCTACAGAAGCTCGCGATCTCATCAAGGGCATCCTCCAAAAAGATGTCACTAAGCGCCTAATGATTCCACAGATCTTTGCTCATCCGTGGTTCACTACCCGTAAGCTCACATATGAGCCGGATGAACCAGAGTTGGAGGAAAGACCCCAATCTACCGGGCCCGACTCACATCACTCTTCTGAGGCCTCTGATCTCTTCCAAAACATGCACGAACTCTCCTCCTCCGCGCCGACGACTCCCGATGAAACCAGCGATGATCCATTCGACTCTGTGCCCAGCAGCAGCGCTACAGCTAAATTTGCCCCCCTTATTCACCACCGCAACGCAAGTGACTCTACTCTTCGCCTCGACCCTGAGGCCTTCGTGTCTAAACTATCCAAAGCGAAGCCCGAAACCGTACCTGAAGAGGAAGGCGCTGAAGCACCAACGCCTTCCCGCCCTGCCTCCCCCCCTCTCCGCTCCTACAATTCCAACAATTCTAAAGCGCCACCCACACATTCCTTGCGTACCCCAGTGCGCACAAAACGACGCTCTGTTTCGTCCACTCTTTCTACCGACAATGCCTCCCCGGGCACACCTCTTCCGCAGCCTACGGGTCGCGATCTCGACTTTGCCGGTCTCCTGAGCGCGCCGAGTCCCATGATTTTCTCCACCCCTCTTGAGCGGGACCTCCTGAACTCGCTGAGCACCCTGGGCTTCGATACGGCGCAAATCGTACACTCGGTTCTGACGAATGCGTGCGATGCTGCGGGGGCGGTGTGGTGGATGCTCCGGAAGAAGACGGAGAAAAAGGAGGCGGATGGGGAGGAGGCGCTTGTTTCTAGTCCGGTTGCGACTGATATGGAGGCAGAGCAGAACAAGCTGAAAGGGAAGGGGAAGGAGAAGGAGAAGGAGAAGGGCGAGGTTAATGCAGAGAAGGGGAAGGAGAAGCCGCGCAAGAAGCGAGGAAAAGTCAGTGTTGGAGTACAGGCGGACTTGGGGGGACAACTGAGTTTGGCAAGGTCGGCGCCCCAGCTAGCCTTTGTGCCTCCCACCCCTACACTTACTCGGCCAATGACGCCTCCGAGACCTGTTTCTCCTTCGAGGACACCTATGCTTTCTCCATCATCATCCACTGTCGCGGATCTATCTTTAAGATCGCATCCCTCTACACCTGGAGGCAGCGTGAAGGAAAAGGAACGTGAGGGTTCCGGGTCGAAGGGCAGGAAGGCGAGATCCGGGAGCGTGAGCATCATGCAGCGCGCGACAACTGCGCTCGAGGCGGCGGGGCTGGTGCGAAAGAAGAGTTCGGAGGCTGTGAAGGAGGAGAAGGACCGGGAGCGGTCGAAAGATACTGAGCGGGAGAAGAGGATAGCGAGCGGGGAGGAACCAAGATCATCGCATGGTAGTGGGACCAGCTCCAGGCTGACGAAAACGCCGCCGTTGAAAGCTAAGGACAAGGACAAGGACTATGGCTCGCCGTCGACACCACCTTCAAGTGAGTTGAGTCATGCGGTACCTCAAATTTCGGGGTCGCCCTGGGTGATGGCGGAGGGGAGAGAGTCTCTTGGCCAGCCGCAGCTTACGGTTCAGACAGATATGTCGCAGTCGCCGAGCGCGCCCAACTTCTCGACGGACGCTACCCCCACTGCAAAGCCACCCGTAGGCGCCAACAAAAACCGCGCCAATCTGCTTACGGCCTTCCGATTATGGTTCAACGAGGATCGGAAGGGGAAGCGGAAGGAGCCAGCCACTGCTGGGACATCTCCGAATGGCACTGCGCATATGTCCTACAGCCGTCCCATCGGGCAGCAGTACAATACCAAGCGGAGGGGTAGTGGGTCAGGAAACAAGTTTGGCTCGAGGGGAGGCACGCACAGAACTCAGAGACCGTCGTTGTCGTCTAGGAGGTCAAGCAGCGTCAATTCCCGTCGCTCTTCGGGCACGAGCGCACAGATGATCATGCTTGATTCACCTCAGGTGCCGGCTCGGAGATCATTCGGTAGCCACACACCGAACTCGGAGCGGGGAGACTACTCCTCGCGTCCCTCGTCCATTCGCAGCATCTCCATGAAGCCCCGCCATCGCAAATCCCCATCAGCGAGCTCTGCAGGCTCGGTATCACATTTCCGGGCCGCGTCGCCTATGCAGCAGTCTAAATACCACCGCCGTGCAGGTTCTGGCTCGTCGACGAAAGTGGTGCGGCAGAACATAGCGCGGCCTCTGCATGTACGCTCGAACTCCGCGGCTTCGAGCATCCATTCCCCACCTTCTTCCCGTCCGACGTCGTTCTATGATCCTTCGGAAAGCGATGTCCCGCGAACAGCATCGCCTTACAGGAGCCGTTCGAGGAGATCAACAGATGACTCCCGACGTAATGGGAATAGTAGCGGCAGCAGCAGCACGACGTTTGTCGCTCAGAAGCGCCAGGGCCCATTCATGAGCCCAATCACTGGGCGCTCGAGCTGGAAGAAGGCGTGGGGCTTGGAGCCGCCTGGGTGGCAGTCGCGCAGCGTACATCTACCGGTGGAGGTGCTTGCCATTTCTCCTGCGACAGAACTGACGTCTATCAGGGATGTGTTTTCTGGCCGGCAGAGTCTCAGTCTCGGCGATGAGAGCGACTGGGTGGACGAGGACGATGATATACCCGCATTTGCAGGAGGGCTGGGGCAAATGGGTACATCCGTGCCTACATCATCGGCACCAGGAATGCTACATCCTGAGCCCACTGTTACGCTTTCTCCGGCACCGAGAGGCCACCGTTCGTCCAGCAGTAAGCGGATGAATAAAACTGGCGGATCTTCTGGTTCTGGAAGACAGAAGGCAGGACATTCGCCTGTTGAACGCGTCTCGCCATTGCCAATGGATAATTCTTATGAATCTAATGAAAGCAGGACAGGAAGAAGAGCTCTTCCTACCGGGCGCTCTGGGCCTGCATTCAGACATCCCATACAGGAGGAGGACGAAGGTGAAGAGGAATAGGTGATACAGCGTCGACTGTGACTTATTTTCGTTGTTTCTGCAACTCTATGTCCATTTTCTTATTCCGTTCTTGAGCATGAACTTTTGAACGATTACTGTCCTTCTTTTTATTTATCCACCCTACGCACATGTAAACTAGCTCTGTTAGTTCTTTTGGATATCACTTCGCTTCAGATACCCCACCGCCTCCCGTATACTACATAGCACATACATATATTGCTTTACTATTTACTTGTTCTTCAAGAGCTCGAGAATGCAGGATCACCACGGTCCAAGACTCCAAGGATCGAAAGTAAATACATAAACAAAGCCAAACACGACTTTCCCTCATTCCCTTGCCAAAAGCCCGAACCCGTTGCACAAATGGCGGAAATTGCAGCACCAGCGCCCTCAATACCCGATGCCATGCAAGGCGTGCTTTCAACTGGGACCTCTGCGCCTGCAGAATCCGTAGAAAATCCTCCAGCACCGGCGCCAGAAGAAGAAAAAGCGTGCGAGACGCTATATATTCAGAATCTGAATGAGAAGATCAAGCCGGAGGGTAAGCCTTTGTCGTGTTTGTGTACGGATTACCCGATGAGCTAACTTTATTATCTGTGGTTCAGTATTAAAAGCCTCGCTACGCGGTCTGTTCAAGTCATACGGCGAAGTGTTGGACGTTGTCGCGCATAACAACCTGCGCATGCGCGGGCAGGCGTTCGTGTCGTTTGAGTCACCAGATATCGCGAAGAAGGCTATGAAGGACGTACAGAGGTTCCCTTTATATTCGAAACCCATGGTGTGTCACCATTCCGTTCTCTTTGTCGTGTGCTATTTCATTGACTCGGCTGCGCTATATAGCAAATATCATTCGCAAGGTCACGGTCAGACGCAGTGGTGAAGAAGGTCGACGCAGAACACTTTGATGAGCACAAGACACAGAGAGAGGAGCATAAAAGTGCGTGTCTATGACGCTTCTGCCCGCGTTGGTCTAACCTAGCACTGCTGCTTTGTAGAGAAAACACGATACACCAACCCTCTGAAGCAGAAGTTCCGTGCCAAGAGATTGGCTGCAGAGAGTATGCCTCTCCTTTTTTCTCCGGGTTGTATAGCTAATGTTATTAACCAAACCCAATCTACAGTCGATGGCGGTGCAGCTGCTCCACCCACCAAACGACCGAATGTCCAGATGCCGGACGAGTACCTTCCTCCGAACAAGATTCTTTTCCTGCAAAATCTCCCGGAGAGCGTTACGAAAGATCAGCTCATGGCGTTGTTCTCTCAGTATGTTTTCCCCTTTTCCTCATCCTTTCTTCCTTGTTTATTTGGGTTCTGGTACTCATGCATCTCTTCGTCGACTACAGATACCCGAACCTTTACGAGGTTCGTCTCATTCCGACAAAACGGGACATTGCGTTCGTGGAGTACATGGACGAGGGCAGCGCGGGTGTGGCGAAGGATGCACTGCACAATTACAAGCTGGATGGGGAGAACAAGATAAAGGTGCGTCAGTATCCTATAATATTAACAATGTCCCCACTAACTGTATTCCCCCGTAGATTACGTTCGCCAGGAAGTAGCATCTTCTCGAGGCCCACTCTGCATCTTTTTTTTCTACTGGTGTATTGTCTGTAAATCTATGTAATGATTGTAAGGTTCCGAGTCTATTTCTCTTCTGCGCACGCTGCGACCTTCGATTCATTCAGGCTGTGGCCTATTCAAGCACTCAAGCCGTAGGATTGGCCTCGTGACTCGAAGCACACCTTTGTTCTCTCGACATCCGCATCCTTTTGGTGATCTCATTATGAGGACTTGAACTTCAATATCTACTGTGTCCAAACAGGGAGAGGGGCAGAAGACGGCAGCATACTAGATAATATGCAATATGCTGAAGAGCGAATCTTTCAGAAATATCACAGAAATATGATATAACATTGACAATGTCACCACCACAGATCAAAGTTGTCTGAAGCACGACTACATGCGTCACTAAAGCATTGTGGTCAAAGTTTGAACGGATTTTGACCGTCAACACCCCTGTCCTCAAGGCGCTCAAAAGTCAAGCTAAATAGATTACCGCTTAACTGGCGGTGACAGTTAACAATGTCTATTTGGTTGACACGGATTTTCCAAACAATGGCGCCTTTTATGGTGGTCAACTTCAAGTTGAACAGGAAAGTTGCGACACGGTTAAGGTACCACTTCAGCCTCAGATTTTCCTCACCGACCCATTCACACTGATGCATTCTTGGACTTCACTGCCGACGCTTCATTCTAATCTCTAGCCACATGCTCTGTTCTATATGCTCATGCGGTGGCGACGTTTTATCCAATACTGAATACTTAGGCACAAATTACAATGTGTATCCGATAAACAATAAGACCTGAGGAGCCTTTGGTCGCGACTATTATGGCGCCCTGTAAGTTGCATTCAGAGTTTCAAGCAAAGTTTTCTGATCGAGCTGTGTTTTGCAGGGTGGTTCAAGGCCTCGCAGCTTGTAGGTGGCATCAGTAGCGCTCTCGGAATCAGTGCTCCGCTGGGGTCGCAGAGGCCTCTCTTTAAAGTGCTTCGGATTTTCCAAGACACATATTACCAGTAAGCCATTCCATTTTCCTTCCCAACCTTGTTTCTCCCTGGCTTCCGAGTTCTTCATGTCTCTTCCTCCGATTTTCCCTGGAGACGCCTACTCTCTGCTTTCCAACAACAACCTCACTCAACATGTAACAGTCTTTGTAGGGCTAGTCGTTTCTAGTGTCTTACACACGAGCCTACTCGAACGAACTCGTCCATCTCTGGCCTGTGCTTGGCAGAAAACTTGTCAAGAACACCACACCCTTTTCATTTACGGCAGGCGAAACCGTGGACTTCTGCTCACGAAGCCTTTCCTCCTCTTTGCAGGATGCAATCCCAGCTGTCGGATTTTACCCCGCCAAACCATCACAGGTCTAGCCTGTATATCACACCATTTCCTCCTCCAGCGATGTGCTATTCCACTTTGATGCAATGTCTCTCATCAATGCGCCTGTGGATAATATTTTCGCCCTGCGCGTGACGACGCTGACGGATGGAACTCTCCTCGGATTCCGGCTCCCGCACCATCTCGTGGATGGGCAGAGTATGTACGACGTGATAAGCGCTTACTGCGACCTTATAAGCGGACGCGCAATTTCAAAGCTCATTCTTCCTTTCGACGTTATCACTCCTCTTTCCACGCTTGTGCAAGGCGACGATGTTCTCCCGGCGTCATGTGCCAAGGACGCACCTTACGTGCATCCAAGTGAGAACTACGCTTCGGGTGTTATGGAGTTGTTAAAATATCTCGGCAAAGCGCTGTATACAAGTACCGCTTCTAAAGTCGGTCTTGGAGATCGAGAGGAAGAGCGGTATATTCACCTTTCTGAGGAGTTTGTGGATAAAACGAGGAAGGATTGCCAGGAGGAGCTGGGACGGGCAGGGGTGTAAGGCCAGCTGGAGGAAGGAGCCGGCTTGGAACTGACAAGAAATGATGTTATAACCGCCTGGTTTTTACAGGTCTGTTCGGCCTTCCTTAGCCATTCTTATCCAGGCACTGACTTGAAGCTGTCTTTTAGTACACTTATGCTCAGATCCCAGGTGACTCCGGCCCTCTAGATCTCATGTACAACTTCAACTACCGCTCAGTCCTCCCCTCGCCCCCGGCTGGAACGAACTACATTCATAATAGCTATTATGGCATCCGCATACATTTTCCCTCCCTCGCGACATTCAAACCTCTGCCTCTCTCCCAAATCGCGCTCGCCATTCGCCTTTGCTGCATCCGGAACAAGCAGCCTTCTGCCGTACGTGCCTCACTTGCGTTCTTGGAAGAGAACGCACGCGCCGTCGTCGACCCTGTGCCGCCGGGGAGCAGAGGCGATTTCTTACTAACGTCAGTGCATGGACGACGTTCGAGTATAATGGCCTGGACTTTTCTGCCGCCCTGAAGGGAGAGGGACAGCAGGCAGGAGCTGGGAAGGTGGTTTTTACACATCCTTATGCTGCTTTACCATTAGGTGTAACAGCGAAACCGTTTGCGATGGTGTTGAAGGACGGGAATAGGGGATATTAGTTGAGGGCCAATTTGTGGATGGCTGGCTGGAAAGATCACGAGGGATATTAGTTGCGTATTATATGGTGTCCTGTAGTGAGATTAAGATTTTGCATGTTTTGAGGCAAGGGAAAGGAGGTCAATGATGTTATTCAAAGGTTCTCGTCTAACGCGGGTTACGCTTGATTACATTTTCAGACATCCCGCCCAGGACTGTGCACGACTCTGCCGCCGTCGAGTACGACGGACTATATAACGAGTACCTCCCCACTCGAGACCCCGAAAGACTCGCCGACGCAAGGTAAACGCCCGTTCCTAGTGCGAGCTTCTATTTTCTGCCACCACGCCCATGGTGATTGCGTCGGGATGATGCCAAATTGCTGTCAACCCTCCGCCAAACTCACCAACTCACACTTTTCTTTTCTTTTCCAGTGCTACAACTGTGACAAAACACCCCATCGACGGGGGATGCTCAGTGGCTACCGCATTTCGCCCACCCGAACGAACCGGAAGGGGACACGACGAAGAGCAGTAGTTGGCAGAGCGCGCGCGAGGGCGTGTCGGTCCTGGAGGGAAATGGATGGTTGGATAGAAAATGAACGCATGGCTTCATGGCGGAGGAATTGGGACTGATAGACTCCGTCGAAACTCGAAGGCAGGACTCCTGGAATGACATGAGCGACTAGGGTGACTTCGACGCCCATTACCGTCTCAGCAGCCGGCGCCTGTAGGTGAACATAGGACTCTTAAACCAGCGGCGTCTACATGTGCGCGGATTCTGCTGAGAGCGGCTCTATCCTGAAGTGAGATAGAAGTGCGAGTCATCAGATATAACAACGAGAAAACGACAACGAACTCCGAGGACTGCCTGCGTCGTATCAAGACTTTGCTCCATTAATTTAGCGGTTTCCGCCCGTAATTGACTGGTGGCCTGCTGAAGGGCCTGGGTGTTCTGCTGAAGAGTCTGGAGGCTATTCTCAATAGTTTCGAGTCGACTCAAAATCACACTGGTGGAGAGGGTTGTCGGTAGCGATTGGAGTATCAGTGCCTGTTTAAATAATGGCGTAAGGTTGAATGAAACAGGAAAAGAATAGCGGCGCATGTACGTACTGGTTTTTTTCCCTTCTTTTTCTTTTTATGCTTTGATGTGCTAGCAGTGGGTCCGGGTTCTGCTATTTAAGAATCTAGGTTTTGTTGGGCATGCAGTACCATCAATTCATCAGTGCCAGCTCCGATACTGTAGTGGACGGTGGATAAGAAAGAGTTTTGCTTCGCCATAGATGATGACGACGTTGCAGTAGTTTGACATGGTGGTAAAAAAGGCTCCTACCTAATACGGGTTACGCTTGATACGTTTTTCAGACATCCCGCCCAGCACTGTGCACGACGCCGCCGTATTCGAGTGCGACGGACCAGACAACGAGCACCTTCCCACTCAAGACAATATGTCTCAGAGACCCAGAAAGAACCGCCGATGCAAGGTAAGCGCCCGTCACTGACACCAGCTTCTATTTTGCCCTTGACGGGGTGATGTCAACTTGCTGTCAATCTCTGCGAAGTCCACCAACTCATGCATCTCCTTCCTTCTCCAGTGCTACGAGGACGACAAGACTCCCATCGACGGAGGATGCCCGCGGCTACCGCAGACGTGCCATTTTGTCCACCCGGAGGAACCGGAATGGGATACGGCGGAGAGCAGCATTTGGTTTCGCCAGCGGAAGGAGCTATCGGAGCTAAGGGAGAGTGGACACTACGATCCCAGACGGGTGAAGGGGATCATGGCGGATGGGCTGGAACAGTCAGCCCGTCTCCAGACTCGGGGGTTGGACCCCCTGGATAATAGGGACGACGAGGACGACTTCGACGCCCATTATCAACTCACCAGGCTGCAGCAGCCGGCGTTGGTTGAGAGGCGTAGGGTTGAGCCGGTGGCACTTACGAGTGCGCGTGCCCAGGTGCCTGCTCCTGCGCCAGCTATCCCCGTACCCTCGTCGTCACAAAGGGTACCGACACCAACAAGTCGGCGCGTTTCTGTCGGCAATAATATCATCGAGCCTCCCGGCACACCTCCTCAGCCTATTGGAACCCCTCCCCGCCCCGGCGCAAGGACTCCCCAGCAGACCCAGCCCCCCACCATAGCACAGCCACAGCCCCTCAAGTCTAAAGATCCCCGCCTAGCGCGCCTGCCACCGATGAAAGCCACCCCACCCGTGCCGACTGGTCCACGACGTGCCCTGTCGCGGCTGTCCATCTCCTCAGCGGCCTCGACCTCCACGCCTGCGAATGCGGAAGCCAAGGCTCATTCGAGCGCAGAGACCTCCCTGTCTCGCAGCGCGATGCCCGACGGGAAGCCCAAGCGCGATTACGAAGAGCTGGAAATCGTCCAGCCTACGCGGAGAAGAAAGGCAAAGCCCGCGAGTGCAGAGGAGCGGGCGCTGTGGGACGAGAGGATTCGGTGGGCCTTGGTTCTTGTTCTCATCCCTTTCATGGTTAACTGATACGCGGCACTTCACTATTAGACTGCTACACAACACCATAACCACGCGCAACTCGCTCGCCGCCCTCCCCACCACCTCCGAAGCCCTCGCCTTTATCCACCCCGTCGCGTCCGACGCGTCCACTCCGCCCGCCGACGATCCCGAATTCATCGAATTGCGCACCCAGCGCGCGGAAGCGAAACAAGCGTACGAAACCGCGCTCGCTGAGTACCTCTCCTCCAATGCATGGCCGTTCTCGGAAAGGGAGACGGAGGTGCAGGTAGGATTGGAGCGGCAGCAACGGGAGGTGGGGAGGGCGGTGGGGGAGCTGAGGGGTGTGGTGGAGAAGATTAGGGGGCTCGCCCTGGATGAGAGGTGGAAGGGGCCTGGGGTGGAGGTGAGGCCGCCGCCGGTGTTACAGGAGGGCATTGGATGGGGGGAGGAGAACGAGGAGGAAGAGAAGGAGGAAGAAGAACTGGACGAGGAGGAGGTGCAGATGGTGCTCGACTCTGAACTGGCTGCCCGCTTGTCTCCCTCGTTCGCTGATCAGAGTCCATTCTCTCCCCCACCTGCTGCTAATACTACGAGGGGCGTGAAGCGCCCCCGATCCCCCTCCGAAGAACCGCTTCCCCCATCCTCATTCTCTGTGCCTCCGCCCTCACGGCCGCCCTCCAGGACGACGACGCCTCTTTTCCTCCCAGACGGCGAAGACGAGCCTGACGCGCGTCCCGCTGCGTCCTCACCCCAACCTAAACCTACGTCCAAGCAGAAACACAAGCCGAAGCCTGCCCCGCCGCCGCCCACGGAGGCAGACGCGGCGTACACGCACCTGACAGACCTGGACGGCGTGCTGTCGGTGCTGCATAATCTGCTGGTGGAGAGGGAGCATGTGCGCGGGATGGAGGTGGAGAGGCTAGTGGGGAAGAAGATGCGCGCGGCGATGAGGACGGAGAAGGGGAAGGGGAAAAGGACGGAGAGGGCGCGGGATGGGGAGGGAGTGGAAGCGGGAGATAGGGAGGAGGGGGAATGGGGGGAAGAGAAAGAGGAAGGCGCGATGTTGCAAGCGCTCGAAGCGAATATTGGCGCGACGGGCGTGCAACTCAAAGAGCTTGCAGGTGAAGTGGGCAATTTAATCGAGCGCACGGGGGAGATGGAGGAGGGCGTGGCGCGGGTGAAGGCGCGTGCGCAGCGGGAAGGGGAGTGGGAGTGGCGCTTTGGGGATGTGAGTTGTCTTTTTCTCTAAATCTCCCATTCTATGTCATCTAATATGCTAATTCTGTTCGAACAGATGGAAGCCCGCCTTGCTTCCTTAACCTCCGCACGCACTTCAACAGAACGCACCCTCGCTGCGCTCGCCGCCGCCGTGCATGCGTACACTACTTCCTCCCCACCCACCCCTCCGCTGCTCTCGCCCACGCCTGACCCCATCCCAGCCCCCGACGCGCTCCTCTCCCTCCTTGCGCCGCATATCAAGCAGACCCTGCAGGTGCACGCGCAGCCGCTCGTGGATGCGTTCGTGAAGAAGGTGCAGGGGGACATGAAGATGCGCCAGGCGAACACGTATGCGAGCGTTTGGGAGGTGCTGGGGAACACGAGGCGGGTGGTGAGTGCGGTGGTGAAGGCGGCGGGGGTGGATGTGAGAGGGATGGGTCCAGGCGGGGCTGGGGAAGGGAGTTGATGGGTAGGGTTGGGGCGCATTTTATTTTAGAGTATATACATGATTGTATACAGCATAGTCACGGCGCTAAAATATTACCGTCCGGCCCTCTCACTAAGATGTTAGGGACTGGTTAGGACAGCGGAGTTGTTGTTTGGTCCCCGCGTCAACGCGTTTGGTGATTTCCTCGAAACCAATCAACGACAAACTCTTGGTAGGAAAATATTGACATTGCTCAAGCAAGATTCCTTGCACGTTCTAGCTCACGAGCCAAAAACTGACATATTTACCGCTCAGATATGTCCTTAGGAAAGAGGAAGGAACGAGAGTCAGATGTCGCTGAAAACATAGCTCATGGGTAAGGCAAGCTCTTTGCTTATGGCTCCGCGTCCTTACCAACCTTTACGGTTTTCGTAGGTCAACTTTATTTGTTTCTAATCTGCCCTATACCGCGACTTCTGTCGATCTACAAACACTATTTTCCGATATCGCACCCGTTCGATCCGCGTTCGTGGTCACAGAGCAAGGGACTGGCGTCTCGAAGGGTGTCGGATACGTTTCGTTCGCAATCAAGGAGGACGCAGAGGCTGCATTCGAAAATATAAGCAAGGAGGGTATTGCGCTAGTGGGAAGAAAGCTGCGAGTTCAGTGGGCAGATACGAAGGTGCGTATTTTTACCGTGGTTATAAAATTCGTGAAGCTGACGCGTGATTGCAGCCAAAGGATGGCGAGAAGTCTGGAGCTATAAAAAAAGAAGCAAAGCCACGTCCCCCGCCGCAGTCACAAAAACCACGGCTTCCTCATGACCCTCTGGCGATTCGCACCGTTATTGTCTCTGGTCTTCCTCCTTCAATAGACTCCAAAACACTATGGAAGAAAATACGAAAATCCGAGGGCGCTGAGAAGGTGGAGTGGCCTGCGAAGGATGAAAGTGGGAAAGAGGATTCCTCTACTGGTGAGCAGTTGTCTAAATTCTATTTTTTATTTTAGTTTTTACAATGTTCTTTTAGCATATGTTCTATTTACTACACCTGGTGCAGCCTACGATGCCGTCAACAAGCTTCATGCACACGTTTTCAAAGGATGTCTATTATCTGCCACTCTCAAAAAACGACTCGATACCCTCGCTAAACCAGTTGCCAAAGCCTCTGAAAAAGGAGCGAAGAGTGCGGCTCCGAACCATGCTTCGCGGCTCATCGTGCGCAATCTCCCTTTTAACGCGACGGAACAAGATCTCCGTGCTGTCTTCTTACCCTATGGACCGATCCACTCAGTTCATATACCCACCGCCGACAAGCCTGTAGAAGCCGCAAAGGAGGAAGAGGGCGCGACACCAAAGAAGCCCCGTACAAAGGGTTTCGCGTTCGTGTGGATGCTAAGCCGGAAGGATGCGGAGCGCGCAATTGAGGGATGCAATGGGATGACGGTGCGCGCGGGCACAGCAGAGACCCTGGTGTCGGATAAGCAGAAGAAGAAGAAGCAGAAGCGGCTGGAGGAAAAGGCGAAGCTTGCAAAGGGAGCGAAAGTTGAGGTCGAGGATGCAGAGGGTGGAAGTGAGGAAGAAGAGGAGGAGAAGGATGATAAGCGGGCAACGGAGAGAGTGATTGCGGTTGATTGGGCGCTGAGCAAGGAGAAGTGGAAGGAGGAGAAGGCGAAGATCGAGGAGGCGATGGGAGAAGATGAGGATGTGGAGATGGCTGATGGGGATGACAGTTCGGAGGGGAGCGAGAGTGATAGCAGCGAGGACGAAGACAGTGATGAAGAGGGCAGATTGGGAGTGCACACGAGTGGTGTTGGAAGCGAAGATGAGGATGTATCAGGCGACGAGGATAGCGATGAGGAAACTCCAGTCAAGCCGGAGTTACCTCCTCCAGCTACCGGCACTACATTGTTCATGAGGAATGTCCCATTCTCCGCTACAGAGGATGAACTACGAACGCTGTGAGTCCACGGTCTTTCTTTCTGCGAATATTACGGGGCGGAGACTGACCCAAGCTCACTAGCTTCCGTGCTTTTGGTCCCCTTCGATATGCGCGAATAACGGTGGATCCCGCGACGGGCCGCTCACGCGGTACTGGTTTTGCTTGCTTCTGGAACAAGGAAGACGCCGACAAAGTGATAGAACAGAGCGAATTACTTCGTGTAGAGACCATGGGAACGTCCATCACAGTACGTGCTCTTTTCTCGACTTCCGGAGGTCTTTTTAGCTGACAGTGGACTCGTTTATAGCCTAAGAAAAACCCGTTCAAGCTACCATCCATTCTTACTGCAGATCCCTCTTCGAGTCTTGCTCAGAGTCTGGTGCTTCATGGGCGAACGCTTGATGTTGTCCGGGCGGTAACGAGAGATGAGGCCGGGAAGCTGAAGGAAGCAGGAGAGAAGCTAAGGGAAAAGGCAGACAAGCGGAACATGTACCTTCTTCGGGAAGGAGGTAAGTTTAAATATATGCTGCTTCATTTTCCCATTTCTAACTGTTGGTTTAAAGTGATCTTACCGAATACTCCTGCTGCGGAAACCCTTACTGTCGCCGAGGTCGAACGTCGGACAGCTTCCTTCAATGCTCGCAGAGCCCTTCTCAAGTCGAATCCCTCACTTTTCATCTCAAAAACACGTCTCAGTGTGCGGCAGATACCAATATTTGTGACGGAGCGGATGTTGAAGCGACTTGCGACACATGCAGTCAAAACATTCGAGGAGGACGTCAAGAAAGGGCTACGGGCAGGGCTATCAGAAGATGAGCTAGCAGACATTCCCGATGTTCACAATGGAGAGGAAGATATAAAGGAGGAGAAAGACAAAAAACGAAAGAAGTTGAGTGGCAAACGCTTCGGAGTCAAGCAGGCAAAAATTGTACGGCAAGCAGAACGTGTCGATCCTGTCACTGGAAAGGGGCGCAGTAAAGGTTATGGATTCGTCGAGATGCACAAGCATCCGGATGCGCTGCGCGTTTTGCGATGGGCGAACAACAACTTGGAAGCTGGTCCTCTGCTGGAGGGATGGTGGAAAGAAGAGCTGGAGGAGCTGGTGAAGATCGAAAAGGGGAAGGATAAGGATCACCAGGACGAGGCGAGGCTGAAGCGGTTGAGAGAGGAGTTGGAGAAGGGGGCTCCGAAAAAAGCCAAGGGAGCGCTGATTGTAGAATTCTCGATAGAGAACGTGCAGGTTGTTCAGAGACGGAATGCTGCTGCTCAGAAGGACCCGAAAGCCGCTGTGAGTCTTATATTGGCTCTCGTGTTTGAATATTCCACTTATCCGGTAGGATCCTCAGGCCGAAGCTTCAAAACTATTGCAAAAAAAGGAAAAATCTGTCAAATCAGAAGAATCGTCTCCCAAGAGGCGTCGAATATCCGAGGATAGACCTAAACAAGTAAAAGAGGAGTCAGCAGTAAAGGGCAGCGACGGCATCGGCTCTATCATTGGTAGAAAACGCAAGGAAAGGAAAGCCGGAAAAAAGGGAGGTCGATAGGCTTCAATGTTTTCAGCTGTGGTATTTGCAATGCATATTTGGATTTTTCATCTTCTACAAATGGCATCTAGGGAATGCATAGTTCACGTGGTATTGATTCTCCATCTACACTTCATAAAAGTAAAACAAAAGTAATACATCCATCGTAGACGATTTTCACGAGCTGAATACGCGGAACAAAAACAATAAGGAAAACAAGAAAGATCGTTATAAATACACGAAGTCGATGATGCTCATAATGTGCGCTCAATAGCCGTCCTCCTCTTCTTCTTTCACAGACGCCGTAAATCCACCACCCCACCGGCCACCTCCTAGACCAACATTTATACCTATGTCCGTTGAATCCATACTGGGTCGAGGCTTAAAACTCTCTCGCTTTGCTCGTGTGGCCTTCTTCGCCACTCCTACACCGATACCAGCGCCAGAGCTAGCTCTCCCATATGCTGCGCCACCAGCACCTCCACTGGGATACTTTCCATACCCAGTTGAGTTACTCCTCACTCCGTCATTTACGGGATAACGACTACCATTCCCATACGCCATCGCGCTTGGTACGCGCCCATGTCCCAGTGCGTGATGTTGAGTCCCTGGTTTCGGAATAGGCATTGCAATAGGTACCGGCCTAGGTAGCGAAGAACCGCTCCCACTCGGTGTCTTATTCGGAATCTTTGTAGGGGATACTGCCCTTACACTGCCAGCAGAGTTTCCTCCCCTATGCGAGCCAAAAGGCGCTCTATGTCCCTGTCCTGGCCCATAACTTGGGGTATGTCCACTCCCATATTGCCCAGAAGTAGACTCTCCGAGTCGCTGCCGCTTGTTTGGTAGCGACTGGGATGACATCGTGGATCCAGGCCTAATTGCAGGGGTTACAACACCTGTCTTCGCGCCAGGAATATAAGCATGCGCCGAATTCACCGGGGTGGTCGAACGTGGAGGAACGGATCCCGCTCGTGCTGGTTTCCGTTTGTTCTCTTGATCCGCGGCACTGACGGTCTCCATAAGGATTTGCAGGATGCTCTCGCCATGCACAAGGAAAGGGTGGCCAGCTTCTTGTTCCCAGGCGGGGATAGATGTTAAGAGGTCTTGCTCTAGCTGTGTGAAAAAGTCAATTACGGGGACAATGTAGTGGAAGAGATGAATCGGACTTACGCGAGGCTTCTCCTTCGACACTCTCTTGCGCATCTTTTCTTCTCTTAGAAGTCTTCCGGGATCCCGAGACCCGCGACCAAGTAACCGGGTCTGGTCCGATGCTGCTGCCGCCAGTTCTTTTTCCTCCTCGCATATCTCAAAATACTTTTTGATGCCCGCTAATAGAGGTGCCTTCATTCGTCTTTCTTCCTTTAATCGCTTGATTTCATCTTCGTGTATCGTCAGCAACTCCTCTGTGAATTCATCTAGAAACCCAAGGTACAATCAATACGTGGGATTGAACCATTGAAGAGAACTTCTCACCATCTGCGAACGGTGCAAAGTCCGCTCTCTCCTCTTCGCCGACCATCAGATCGTCCCACAGCTGGGTAATCTCGTCTCTGGCATTTGCCACGAAGGTACCCATCCTCTCTCGTTTCAGCTCTAGCATCCTTTCCAACTCCTCTTCATACTCCCGAACAGTCTCCTCTGTACTTCCTCGATGAGCCTCGACGAAGGCATCCATATCAGACTCGTCAACCCCAAGCCTCTTCCATAGTCCTTCCAGCTGATCATACATAGCTTGTATATGTGTTTCTCGCCTACGTTTGGTATCCTCTAACGACGCATGGAGAGAGGCAGCCCATGATAAAAGTTCAGGTGTAGGTTCGACATTCTCGAGCCCGAGAGGTACAGTCTGACTCTCTGGAAGTGCTTCGTCGTCAGCTTCCTCGAGACGAGCGACAAAACGGGCAAAGATTCGCTGGAATTCGAGGCCTGGAGGTGCCATTATGTCGTCTCTGAAAAGGAGGGGCGTAATAGGTTTAGTTCGTGATGAAGGCGTTGGGGTCGATACGGAGAGGAAGGGATCACTGAGGGTATTGTGGGAGGTGCTTGAATGTCCGCTAGAGATTGATGTATTAAATGGGGTGGAAGATGAAGGCAGGTCGTCGAGGGCGGGCGCTGAAATGCCTAATTCTGTATGAAGCCAATCGATCTGCACGAACGTGGCCGATAGATGACCCAGTCGTTTTGTCTACAGTGGAATAGTGAGATAATAATATGTGCAGAATAGCAGGGTATATTATGAACAGGAATTTCGATACCACAGTGGGAGCATTAGAGGTTGACATGATTGCCACTGAATATATCTCAACCATTTCGTCGAGATGGAATATTGTTCTCGGTCACGCCTACAGTTTCAGGATGAATGACTCACCACTTCGGCCTTTCCACGAACTAGCTCTTTCTCGAGTTTGGAGAAACGCTCTGGCGTTACATCACGATTTGTATTCGGGTCAACGCTGCTTTCTCCAATAGCCTGATGAGGCTCGATGATATCCTGGGGATAAAATTCGGGCCCAAGCGTACGAGCGAGGGCATTAAGACGGTTTGTGAGTGTGGTCAACTGTTCGAGCTTCGTATGATATAGCTGAATATGAGACAACCGTTAGTTCGCCGTAGTTGAACTGCAGATACTCTCGCCCACTCACCTGTCGCAGTTTCTCCTGATATTCAGTCACCATCTCGTATCTTCTCGGCAAAATCTGCTCCTTCCTTAGCTCACCGACGCTACTCCCAGTCGCTTTAGTGTTGCCACCCAGTGCTTTTGAGTATCGCACACAGTCATTTTCCACCGCATCACACTTCTCCATCCACTTCTCCACCTCTTTCCTTCGCAATTCTATCTGCTTCTCAACACCATGCATGAGCTGCTGCTGTAGAGATTTGAGGTCGTCTTCCAAAGCAGTCTCCGAAAGCCCTAGTTGAGCATGTAATGTCGGCAAGAGCTGTGTTTGCGACTGCAGATGGGTATGGAGCGAGTTCAACAACGACGTTAACGTCATAGACGTCGAAGGCAAAGCCATTGCGCCTATGAAGTCGAGCAAGTTTTTGCAGGTTTGCGGAATGCGCTGTATCTGCTGATGAAGAGGAGAAGATGCAACAAGTTGAACTCCACTGCGCGTCGAATTCAACATTTCACGTGATCGCGTTCTCCCAGGCGCGTGACTCTAAGTCTGAGCCATCTAATTGGAGGCCTGCCACTCTTTGTCACTTCAGTCTTTCCCTGTTTGATTTCACCAGATTTCATCTCGATTTCAGGTCTCCTCTGTTAGTGTTGGGGATGCTGGATCCTGAAAACGCTCACTATCAACCAGAGATTTATCTTTCAAGCAATTTCTTCGCAACTTCGCAATGCACGACTTTCTGGGATAACTTCATCTGGTAAGCCTTTTATTCCGAGACTCGACTCGTCGGACGGATATGTTTGTTTGAGTTTTTATGCGCTATAATGCTTGATGAAGTCGTTTTCAATGCAGTACTCGCTGCGAACTAGATTTCTAAGGAATTTATGTATGTCGTGTATCTCCGAGGCTTCATCCCCGTCAGACGGTCCGAACTTGCTTTGGAACTTGAGCACCATATCTGCGCATTCGCCCTGCTGATCAAGGATCTTCGATTCTTGCGGCCAATTGATAACCATACGTTCACTTACAAACCTACCTGGGCCCAGCTTCTTCCAACAATCGCTGAGTAATATTTAGCATCCTTCTATTACACGCCTTGCTTGGAAGCCTGGTCCGTTTTTCTCCCAGAATCGATCACAGTTCTTCATTTTTCTCGTTTATGGATTGCCTCCGGAGAGCCTTTCGGATGCGTTCCGTCCACTTGATCCTTGTCGATGCACTTCACTTTGGGTAACGCTGTTATCCGGAGTGCCATGTCATCGTCGCTCTCGGCAGGCACAGTTCGGATAAGAGTCGGCTTAAACATTAGTTGTATTTGATCAATGCCCCTGGTATGCTTTCGACCGTGTCTCTCAGTGGCTTAACATTGAGCCTTGGGACTCTTTTATGGATAGGGGCCTGATAGAAATGTATTTAATCCGCCATTACTCTCTCTGGGTGAACTGCGGTCTCCGCATACGGTTGCATCCGAGGCTATCTTTGTTATTCTCTTGCTTTTTCAACGAACGACCATTACTTCTGTTCCGATGCCTTGCTTCTCCGGGTTTGCCCAGGGCTCTTTATTTAAATGCCTCTATACAAGTATGCGGTCTTCCGACGTCTAGGAACCTGCTCTCAAATAAAGCCACAAACTCCTTTGTACGACACTGTCTTTCGGAACCGGGAATTCTATAGATATATAAGTAGGTATTTCCCTATTTTTTCCACGACAGCTGAAGAATCAACTCTATATCCCGCCATATCCTGCCAAATTTCAACGATATCGGTGTCGATTCTATCAAACATCAGTGCTTACTATCATCGCTTTCTTTCTAGGTATAACGGATACGTTTGAAGCCTTCTTACTGTTGCGATCCAAGTTGATAGGACACTACTACTACGACCGGATGCTTTGTCGATCTACCTCTCCAAAAGTATCTTTTGATACTCACGCACTATTATTGCTCCAATGGCTTGATAGTATACGGCGTATCAGGTGTTTATCCTGCCATATGCTTCCTTAAGACATTGATGACGATATCCCCTTCTTATGTCCACTTCTCTCCCGGAACTCAACCGTGAAGATACTGCATGAATTATTCAGCTTTCGAACCACGGTCTTCTTATTGGATTCTGGCTTTGGACTGATGCAAAGATATAGGATTAGAGATCTGGGGTAGCTACAACTCCACAGACTCCTAGGTGGTGCTTCTAATCGGTGACAATAGCGAATGTTCAGTTCCCTTTAACTTTTTCTTTTACAGTACACGAACGAGCACAGGTGAATGATTACTCGTCTATCTATATAATTCATATACGTATTCCTGCAAAAGTCCCTCGAGCTCCTTGGAGGCTGCCACGCGTCCGCGTGTAAGATAGGATGCGCATGACTGTCCATCGCCATCCAGCAACGAGCCACTCAACCCGAGCTTGTAGTGGCATCGTTTGGCGATATATGTTGACCCTTTAAGATTTGGCATCATGGGCGCTTGGGTTTAGACTAGGCGTACCCCGCACTAGCAATAAACTCCACTTCGTCCACCAGTCGTCCACCTTTTCAGTCGTGTCGTGCGCAAAAATATCAAACTCTTTGACCCATGTCATCTTGAAGAGAGCTTCATCCATATGATCCCCATCTTCAGTAATCATCGCCTCGCGCAATATCTTGTGTCCAGCCTGCTGTTCCGGACAGGTAGAAGGACAAATGCAATTCGTTGAGCATACTCGTAAGTGTGTACTGCAGCAACACGAGACTGCCGAATGCCTTCATATGCGGCGAGCTATTGCGGTATTTGATCACGACTGCAAAGGTGTGAAAAAAGCCCGCTTAAAGTCTGTGCGTCTTCAATGACAAGCGCTGTGCTATGACGTCAGACCGGCTGAATGATATCGTATAAGTCAATGCAGATTCTATGTACATGTTGAAAACGCATGCCTACCGCTAGAGGGTATGCGGCTTCGCCAACGAGGACGATCCAGGCTCGTTCGCATGCGAGGCTCGAGAGGTTTTTGTGAAACACATGTCCGAGAAAATATGAGATTGCCTAGCTTGAGAAGCCTGTGTATCCTGTCGTTATAACAAGGCATACGAATGCTTCGTCCGGATAGCAGCGTTGACTTAGGCTCGAGTTTTTCTAAATCTATATAAACTTGATTGAGCGTGGATGATTCTTCACATTCATGTGTTTCTCCCTTCAAGTGGTAGTTTTCATATTCCTGTTATAAAGAGGTACAGCGTGGGGGATTTGATCAACTACGGCTGAATGCTCTGAATCTTGAACGTCAACGTTCAACGACCCCATTTCTGCCGTCTCACCAGACAACTCCGGCAGCCGATTAATCAATCACGGATCTCAGTTTATTTGCCGCCGCTGGCCCGCCGAATGAAGACTCAGATGTACTCGAGTCCGCGTCTTGAATTTTATCACAGTGACCCTGCGCAACGCCACTATCGACTTTGCCAGATTCCATTCAAGTGCAGCAAGTGTACCGGAGGTTAATGAAAGAAGGCGATACAAAAGTAAAGTTTATTACCGAAAGGATCATGCATATGTAGAACATACTCACTAATTCTGCGAAGAAGCCAAAATAAACGGAAAATATTTGAGAGTCTTGAGACTAGGATAATATTCAGCACTTGAGCTTTGCCCAGTGCGGTGATCACCAGATGAGCTTGGCATCGGCGCTGCAACACATATGTATGTAGAAGAATAGATTAAAATACTTTAATATACCTATGGCAAGATGTTTCTGAGTGTACATATTTACGATACTCTTCGTGGCGTCGACGTTGGGTGGCCACTTCTACGTACAAAAAAATATTCAATTGTGTCCAGGTGTTTACTTAATACAGGTACAAAAGAGATGGCGATAGGTAGGTAGTATATATCACTATCTTCTCAAGTGAGTAATCTGTTACAATATCATGAGGGCAACGATAGTAAGCGTTTTCTCGTGTGCATAGAAAATAAGACGTTCGATAACAAATTGAATTTGGGTATGTATAATCGAAATAAGCATCACCTAACCACCTCAAATGCCCCACATCAAACAAGTTTCGTGCCTTTTCGTTTCACTTCTAGCCTCCATACTAGGCAATGGCAGACTGCACCGCCCAAAACGACGACCTGTATGACATTTAGGGAATGCTACACTATTATCGACCTGGGAACCGGACATACCGCAGCGAAAATAATTGTTTGATGCCATCTGTATTGAGGCGCTGCCAGAAGTGCGCCAGCAATAGGACTGCCAGTTAGAACAGCGAATGCTAAAGCAAAGGACAGCAGTCCTATCCGGATACTAAAGTATTTCAATCACATATAAATAAGCTTGAGAGAAAGTATGATAGATGGACGTACCCCAGATCAGATAGATCGCTACGTCTGGCGAAGCGACTAGCAGCAGGTGTAGCCATGGACACGGCTGATAGGATCGGCGTAAGGATATTTGGAACTTTTCTAGAGAAGTATTTCGAACAACATACCCCCACCAGAGCAAAATCCATAACAAATCGCAAACGCAGCTACTCCTCCAACACTCGTAGCACCAAATATAGCAAAAATCAAGCCTGCAGAGAGCAGGGAGGACATAATCATCACTTATATCAAGTAAGAATTATTGATTTAGACTCCTTCCTGTACGCGTGAGCTCACCGTTTAGTGGTCCATAAAAATCAGCCAGGACGTTGGGAAGTGTTCTTCCGAATACGGATGCAGCATTCATGACGGTAATCTAACAGCGTATCAGTTCTAGTGTTCAGTAAGGTGCATGGTTGCTTTTACCGAATATTTGGTGAATAATGGGTCCACGTTGTGCAATGCAGCATAAAGCTGGAGATAGAAGACTTCAATTGTATCAAGTTAGTAATATCGTCAGTATTCAGATTCATGCAAGCTGCGCACATGGGACAAATATTCCCCAAAACACCTGGACAAATTAAAGTTAAGACGGCACAGTATTTCACATAAAAATTGAATGTACCAGAAAAGTCCCAAAAACATAAAGCAGATATGATACATCTCGCGCGACTTCCCTTAAAATTTCTGAGTTCTCTTTGGCGCGCATTTTTGGTGAAGGAAGTCTTGTACGGATTATGAAATTCGCAATAATAAGAAGTCCCATGTCAAGAAGCGCGACAGCTCTATGGAGGCCCCATCTATAAGTAAGGCCAACGACCGAACAAACGGCTGTATACATACCTGACGGCCCAAGAAAATCCGGGTGCCCTCTCGAATACATTGTTTAGAAGAACGGGATAAAGACAACCTCCAAAACTTGATCCTATCGCGATGACCGTTAGTAAGTTTGCAGGAAAGTAAAGTCACAGCCACCTGCAACAACGATCCCCATGGCAAGAGACCTTTTTCGTCGGAAAAAGTGCGACGTCACAGTGAGCGAAGGCAAAAACATCAATCCCATCCCGATACCCATTCCAACACCTTGTGCGAGAAAATTTTGGTAGTAATGATGGGGTTTTGCGAGAGATAGCATGAATATCCTTCATTCCTTGCGTCAATGTAGGTTCGAATGGGCGAGAAAGAACGTACGAGAAGATATATATAACTGAACCTGATATTATGCAATGGTGGAAATAACCCGCATCAAACAGTCTTCCGGCTGGTAATCCCATTGCGAAGAGGAAAAAGACTTGCACAGAGCCAATCCAGCTGACCTCAGAGGGCGTATGTTCATCAAGGGAATTGCGCTGCATTCCCATAAGCATCTCCTAAGCGTCTACTTATTAGATGTCTCACGGTATAATAATCCTGGTAGACGCCAAATGACTGCACAACCCCAAAGCTGCAGAATGTTATCAAAAACCTAGAGAAAGCATAGCGAGTGAATTTGAGGCTGGATTGAGTAAATATGATACCAAACTTACCCGCCTAAGACTGTCAGCCAACCCTGCAATCCACCCTCAGGAAAGTCTAAGGCTGTATTGGAACGCGCTAATTCCGTGTCACGGCCATGGGTCACGCTAGTCTCGACAGCCTGCTTTTCGATTCGCGATGTTGGACTTCGCAGTGGCGATTTGCTCCCTGTACTCGACGTCCCGAATTGTGAAACCGCGTCGTCAGTGACCTTAGGGTCCATGGCCATGATCAAGGTGGATGGAATGAGAGATGCTCTACTGGAACCATGCCACGGGGAAACCACTCATGTCTACATGTGTAGATACCCCAGGTCTTCAGAAGCTTCCCATGTTCACAACACGGTGACAGGTCGGCCAACAATCTTCTTCTGCCAAAATTAGCCTATGACATCGCATCTTTGTCCAATCATCTATGCCACAACGCTATTATCATCCTTTATTCACACCAGCCATGATCACAAGGCGGGTAAACGACTGCAAACGCCACGAAGATGCTTCGGAAAGGCTTGCCGCTGGCAAAACAGATGGTGATGTCTATAGACAGCGTTGAGATCTTCTGGTTGTGGACTGGTCGTAATGAATCACCAGATGGCAGGCATTGGTAGGCTTCTGTGCTGGGGTCACCAATCGTCGAGAGTGCCGCAAAAAAGCCATCATGGAGCATTCTGACCTACATAGTTGATTGAGCACGCTCTTGGCTGGCTTGACTACTCAAGCAACGTGCAAGTTCGATATATGGGAAGATTGCAAAACATATATGAAATACGTGCTGCAAGTTGGTGCAAGTAGGTGTGCATAACATCGGGTATATCCATAATGCACATGGTGTTGCCTGCGAGGTGCGGTCCTTTGCGGGGTATATATATGGGGAAATACAAGTCTGGTAACGGGCTGCGCGGCGGTCATCCAATCTTATACAATGCAACATGATTTAGGTACCTTGCCATAACACCGAGTGAAAACTAGGAGCGGAAGCGATGATGGTGTCCATTTTTCCTACGGACTAAGTCCGGATGCACATCAGCTGGCATGTGGTAGGCTGCAGGGAATTGCAGTTGATCTGAAGTCGGGGTGGGAGAGTTTGTTGGAATGGAGATTTTCGCACGCAAGCCAGAAGTTCCTTGCCCAGTGTGAATGCGTCACACATGTGGGCTTTGGTGGGTCTTATCTGGCCGCAAATTGCGAATGTGGGCCGGGCCAAAACCGGAGCAAATGCAAGAATATATCAGTAATGTGAAGACCCCGCGCCATAACCAAGGAACTATACCGGCGACCGAGCAAAAAGATAATTAAAAGAGTACTTGAAATCGCGTACGAGCAATCGGCTAGGATCCACATTATTGCTTATTTCTGACGGAGGTACTTGAGCTCTCTGTCAATGTCTGAGTAAGTCGTAAGGCAGGGCTTGTCAGGGACTGTCGTCTATCAACATTCATGATCACAAGTAAGACGGCGGGCGGAAGTTGGAATGTTGGAACTCCGGATGCCGAAAGCCTTCGAGTGTGGGAATATCCGCCACCCCACCCAACTCCCATCGCGGCTGACCAATTTCAATTCCGAAGACCTTACACCGATGTTCTCCAGAGGAGTCGCATTCCCCACACATAGGGATAGCTCTCTATTTCTGGGTCATGCTTCTTCTGGTACCTGCTGTCGCGGAATCTAAAATCTTATTTACAACTTTCATCAGAGGACTCGTAAACCACAAGATGTCTCCGCAATCCCGTTGAACCACGTACAGGGCTTGTTCTAATTGGAGCCAGTATTGCTATCATGGCATTCCTCGGGGATTTCTGGTATTGTAGACGGATCTACAATCTTATGAACGTCTATCCTCGAATATTCACCACGAGAATCCCTGCCGAAACACGCGGGTCCAGCCCCATTCTCTCCATTCTGCTTGAGTCTAAGCAGGGTCTGCACGAACTTGGTACTGGTGTTCTGATAGGCCTTCGGATACCGGGTACCCTTTCTCTAACAGATCTCAGTGAAGAATCTTATTCTTGTGAATTATATGACAAGGCTCTTACGACATCCGAAGAATATTGTCCACGCATGTTTCCATGATACTGTTCGGCCTGAAGATCCTTTTCAAGCAGCAGAACTTTCCCGAATGTCTTTATTCGATATCTCCTTCGGAAAAATGTTATCCTCGTGGCGCTGTGAGTACTAATGTCTCCAGCCCGATCTGCCTTCTAAATCCCGTAATTTTGGATGGTGACATCTGTTTAGGATCGAAATCCTGCACGGTTGATTGGAGCCGAGAGAGCTCGACTTGAACGAATAGATTACTTTAAAGTTTGCGACTGTGTCCAGAACCCTTATACGTGGATGGTACATAAAACCCATCTGGAGCTCCATCCTCTCCCGGCTCAGATCACAACTTCCCTGAGTTATTCATGGCCAATCAACTTCACCTCGATCCTCTCTTTCAAACGAAGGCTGAGCTACTCTCTCCAGATGAACGCGTCTCCTTGTCGTATCAAAGGGCGAAGCTCGTCATGCAAACATATCGTACGCGTCATTTTCCTCTACATGATATTCTCTCTGACATACATTCGTCGCTGTAGGTCTCAGCGCTGCAGACATCCAGTTCTGCACTTCTCGATTTTGGGCGCTAATGACCGATCCGATCTGCTCGCTTGACATCGCCATGTTCACAATTTTGGCAGCCCACATCGGTCTAACTATCGGTACTCTGTCTCGGCACCTGAAGAAACGTCCGGACTTTAGATCACTAGTTGATCGTTTGCTACGCTTTGATACAGTCGGCATATATCTGTTGACGGAACGAGGACACGGATTAGACGCGTTCAACGTCGAAACCACCGCAACAAAGACAGATGATGGCTTCATTCTCAATACACCACGAGAAGAGGCAGCTAAGTGAGAAATGGTCCTGCTCTCTTGCCACCATAGCCTTATGAAATGTGAATACTTTTTAGATTTATGCCGGCATCGACACCAGCTTTCAACATCCCCAAGGTTGCCTTAGTGATGGCACGTCTTATTGTCAACGGGGAAGACCGTGGCCCTCGATTTTTCGTCGTACCAGTATGTAACGAGCATCAGATGTATCGAGGTGTTCAGTCCGTACGACTTCCCCCTCGGAGTGGGACTGGGCCTCTTGATTTCGCTATCACTAAATTCGACCATGTTCATTTACCGCCCACTGCGCTCGTTGCCTCTGATATATTCGACCTTTCCGCACCTTCTAAACCTCTTGAAGCTTGGTGGAATGAAATATGGAGAATACCGCTCGGTACTATGGCTGTACCTGCACCATGGATCTCAGCTATGAAGGCCGTGGCTTATATTGGAGGGCGGTATTCAATGCACCGCTCCCTTCTCGGAAAGCATAATCAACCTACTCCGATCATCTCGTTTCGTACCCAGCAATGGCCCGTTGTTCATGCCATAGCTGTGTCTATGGTTATGTCCAACTGGTTCCCTGATGCCATAAACATTGCTATGGACAGTACTCAGGACCCCCGTGTTCGGCACGCTATGTCGGTAATTGTTAAAGCGACAGTCTGCCGACATTTCCAACGCTGCGTCTCTGAGGTCTCTGAACGATGCGGGGCACAAGGGACATTCGAACATAATTACATGGCAAGAATCGAGGTGAGCGTCTGCGCCTATAACATCCGAAATTCAGGCCTTTCTGATATTTTCCACAGAATGACGGAAAAGGGGTCATAATCGCGGAAGGAGATGTCCTGACACTCTGCATCCGACTGTTCTCCGAATTGCTGCTCAGACGATACGAAATTCCTCTTCCTGATGAAGAAGAATCCCTCCTTGCAAGGCACGCTGTATCGCTTCTGGAAGAAAACGCACAACTATTCCTGTCTCTCCAATGCGAACATCGCAGCGACTCTTTCAATGCCCTCATCTTGCCAGAGTCTCAAAATGTTATTGAAGCGCTCGGCCATGCATATGCATACTCGGCGGCCTTACGAGCAGGCCTCCCTAAAGCTATTCTCGATGTATATGAATGTGCTGTCATACGTCAGGATCCTGCTTGGTACACAGAGCAAGCTGGGATTTCCAGGCTGGATCAGCGGATCCGCGAGGATGCGGCCGTGTCTTCTATGCTACCTCGTCTGACTTCATTTCTCTCTGAACTTAATATCGATAAATATGTCTCTGCGCCTATAGTATCCGATGTCGCGTGGAAAGCATATTTAAATGCTTTACCTGTCTATAGTGGCACCGCGCTTCCGGAAGTGCATGATCATTTCCAAGCCATGTTATAGGCAGCCCATCCCTTCTATCTTCGTCCTCCATTGGGAAAACCATCCGTTTCACGCGGGTCCAAATTTTCCACAAGCATTTCCTGCTATTTAGCTCCACTTGTAGCTTGTCAATAGTTTGGTCATGATATCGCATTATTTATATTATCATTATCCATTTGTTCAGTATTGTAGTGTAATTCAGTCTTTGCACAACGAGCAGCATTCGTACCTTGGAGACTATGTCATAATGTATACCCTTTGAGGACGCCTAAAATAGGGCCGGTCTTCGTTTGATCTCTCATATGTGGAGCTATTTGCCTCACAGATTGATAAAGGTTGGATCATGAGAAGATCTTCAAAAGCAATACTATACACGTAGTATGCCTGCAGTTAATGGACAGCCACATAACGCCATGTTATACCCACAGCACTTCCCGAATAATGGGTAAGGATAAGCTTCATAATGATGCCGGAAATCTCATTTTGAACTTCTATCTACTTGAGTACTGCAATTGACGGACCTTCGCGATCGCTTTATAAGTCAGTTCGCCGATTTCCCCTACCGATCAACCTGATTAAACCAAGGAAGTAAGAAGACCATGGGCAACGTGGATGAAAGAATCTTTGTCGTGAAAGCCAGGTTGACAACATTAATGTTACATACTATAATCTAGCAGCGTATATGTACGTATATTTCCTCCCTTTCTCCCATAAGATCTGATACTGCAAGGCTATAGTGGAGTACAAGTGAAGGTCATGAATCTTACACAGCAAGTTGATCTCATTTACCGTGTATGCTCAGACAGTGTTTATTAGCAAGATTCTCATTGGCAGCGATTTCTGTTGCTATAGGAAGGGGGATGCACATGCAGGCTAGGGACTAAAGAAGGGATTGAGCGCGAATTATACGGACGTGGTTGCTCATGAGCAAAGTGAGAAGCGTCTTTGGTGGTATTCGGTGTGCCTATTCAGAAATAGAAAGTATTTGGTGAGAATGGCGACGCATCCTAATGATATCGCATGGGAGTATGCATAGGAGCATCAGATGCCGCTCAGTTATAGATAGCACCTGGAAAGCTCTGGAGAAATATTGAAGTGATGAGAAAGCATACGTCGCCGGACTCTGATGCGCAAACCCGCCGTAAGATATTTCGGCGTGAGAAGGTTTGAGTGCTCAGCGCATGTGAAGTTAGTAGTCATTCGAATAGAAGTTGACCAGATGCGGGTGCATGACTAATATATGAGACTTGCTATCCTGATGGTGGACAATCATTAATAGAATAGCAGTATAGACCTTTCTCAACCGCAATTCGGATGGATGAAATTGCGATGAGTGGGTTAATATGACAAGAAACTAACTTTAGTTGACATGCAAGCAGCATCACTTACGAGATAGAGGCCCAGACTACTGGACAGCGTGCGGAAAGCGCAACCTTTCACAGGAGTAAAATTTCTGACCTTGACATGAAGAAAAGCGCGAGAAAACGAGCTGCTGATATTAGAGTAGGCATATGAAGCTAGCAATAGTCGCACGTGTTGTAATGAGGCTAGTGGTTTCACTGCCGGTACGTATTCTGCCTGAAGAAACGCGAATCTGATGAGAAAATCGTGGGTATCATTTGCCCTGAGCGCATGGAATATGTTTATCAGTTCAAATTCTGTGAACATCGAGTTACACCGAGTAAGTAATTGCGTTTAATGACAAAGAAAAATAGCCTTGCCATGTACGACTTTTCTTCGCAGCTTCTGTCAACGAAGCAAAGAAATCTTTGACATCGGCTTCATTCACTACTTTTCCTTCTTGCGCGAAGGGGCGCAGGAACTTCACTAGGTCATCTCTAGAATACAAAATCAGTAGTATGTCAGCGAAAATGATAAATGTAAGGTTGATGCAGATATTACCGCATCTCGTTGAATGCGTGGATGCCATCAATTGCCCGGTCACGTGGTAGGCGCTCTAATGCTCGCATGCCAAGTTCCTCTAGAGAGAGTCCTGGAGAATATTTTTTTAGTGTATGTGCCATGGACGCCTTCTGATATGATTCCGAAGGCTGATTGAAGTCAAAGTATCTCTACCTGAATCCGGATCCTCTGGAGGCTCGTACGTATCTTCTTCTTCGAGAAGGAACTGATTTGCTTGCAATGAGGGAAGACACTAAAAAGAGTTAGTGATGAAAGCAATCTCATAAGATTAAAACCTACTATAGCACAATGACACCAACGTTGCCTAAATCCCTCGGTTAGAAATACGTCCCCTGTTCCGAGAGAAGTGGCAGGATCGAGTGCAGCCTCAAAACTAGTAGCGAGAATCTTTTGCACCATGGGATTAACAGGTGGAGCGGTGCATGTAGCAATAACCGGAGCCGCAAGGGCATCAGAAGAGGATCGAGCTTTCTTGGCAGTCGGAAGGTCACTAGCAGAAGGGGACAGAGGTCTTTTAACGCCAGATAGTGAAGTTCCAGATGTATCCTCGATATTGACAGATTCATCAACAGAATCAAGGCTGTTGTTCAGCTGTCTCCAAGGATCCATTGGGCTATCGCGGACGATCATTATTGCACCGTGTGTTCCTGCCCAACGCCTCAAAACTTCAATACCCGAAATGCATGATGCGCAGACAAAGCTTTCGTACTCGGACCCACTGATAAGAGGAGGGGGTAAGGCTGACGAAGATGCCTCCGAAAAAGTTTCTTCATTGATCTCCTCAACACGGCCGGAAGACTGTGCTGTCAGATTTGGTGATGCCTGTCTTGAATTCGGTGGGTCCCGAAGATTGCAGCATGATTCATGGAACCAGTCCTGAGGAAATGATGTTAGTTAATGGAGATGGATCTTCATGAATATTTTCGGACCTCACATGCAAGACATTGAATCATCGTTTCCTGTTCGGTTTTGGGATCATACGGCCTTCCACAGCGGCAGAAGTTTCCTTTGAAGTTTTGCCCATATCGGTTTTGGGTGTTTTCTTCTTCGACCTTCGAATGAAGTGTGCACGCATGGGGCACCACAATAGTCGGGCAATCGCAGCGGAAATTACGCTTTGGAAATCTATATACAGCAGTCCATGGAATATTAAGTCACCATGGTTCAGACAGCGCAAATAAGTAAGCCAAATGCTCACAATTCGACTTGCTCGTGATCGGTGTGACATGCGACTGAACATGCTGAGCAAAGTCCACGAGGTTCTTTGCAGGTAAGACAAAGATAGACCGCTTGTCTTATCAGAGGATTGTCAATAACCATGAAGACACCGATAGGGAAGGTTGGATAAACCTGAGTGGTCCCAGAGGGTATGTGCATTGTGAGAACTGATGTGGTAAAGCAAGAGCGGCCTCTCTGACAAGATCATCTTGTGATTCTAGATATTCAGACAACGTAGAAGCCATTGAGTCAAAATGAAAAACGTCTGCAGTAGGACAAAGAGCGCGCTAGAAAACGGACGTCGATGACACTGGACAGATTGAACATTGACGCGTGACGCGTGACGCACGAACTTTGGGCAAAGTCCGGACCGCTTCACACCGGCTACGAAGGTGTAATCACACAAGACCAAACACTTGGCTCGATGATCTCACACCAAAATGCACGGGCCATCTCCAGGAGTCTCCTCCTTGATACACACGTCGACAGATTCTTGGCCATCGTCCCTTGAAAACTTGAAATCGCATTTAAATCTAACAGGACTAAAGTATTTCGGAATCAGAAACATTACCTTCAGCGTAATCATTCCGCGAAAATCTCGACCTATCTTTCGGAAGGTGGACGGAATTACTCTGCTACATAAAGACCACTTTCACCAGACACTATACGCTAGCTTGTATCATGCCTACCTCCAAAGCATCCTCGAATGGCCCTTCTTCTGGACCCGATCCGATTATCTTGACTCTCTTCGCAAACCGTTTCATGAGTGTAGCGGAAGCAATGGGCCGGTCACTGCAACAAACGTCTATTAGTACAAATATCAAGGAACGTCTCGACTTCTCTTGCGCACTGTTCGCCCCGGATGGAGACCTAGTGGCAAATGCACCGTTTATTCCCATTCATCTCGGGTCGATGAGCTTGTGAGTGTATCCTTCTGCCATGTTTCCGCTTACTGAGCCTGTTGTAGCGCCGTGAAGTATCAGATGAAGCTACACGGGAAGAACTTAAAGGAGGGTGATGTCTTAATGACAAACTCGCCTCATGCAGGTGGCTCGTATGTGTTGTCTCAACAAATTCTTACTGCAGAACTGGAGCTGGCATTTCTAGGCATCTCCCTGACATTACTATCATCACTCCAGTTTTTGATCCCAATACACACGAAATCATCTTTTTCACGGCTTCTAGGGGTCATCATGCAGATATAGGCGGCATTCTTCCTGGATCTATGCCTCCGACTTCAGTCAGTATCTTCGAGGAAGGCGCAGAGATCGTGAGCTTCAAGATCGTTGATGGAGGTGTCTTCGACAGGAAGGGATTGGTTGAGTACATGGTGGATAAACCCAGCCAATATCCTGGAAGTTCTGGATGCAGAAATATAAGAGATGTCGAGAGTGATCTCAAAGCTGTGAGTTTCTCATAATCCTATCTCATTCAGAAGTTCGTGCTGATGTTTGCGTACAGCAAATTGCTGCTAATTATAAGGGCTTGCAGTTGATTCATGCGAGTACGTGAATTATCTTGGATTGTGATCGAATTCTAAATATTGACCATTCCAGTCATTGATGACTACGGCTTGGAGACCGTGCAAGAGTATATGTACCATATACGCACGAATGCGGAGAATTCTGTTCGCAACCTCCTGCGAGACGTGGCAAAGCGTGCTGGAACCAATGTTCTTTCGTCCATCGACTATCTCGATGACGGATCTCCGGTATGCCCAGTATATAGAGATGCTACCACTACTCTTATCCTAACTGCAGATCCAATTGAGTGTTGAAATTGACGAGAAGGCAGGTTCTGCCGTTCTTGACTTCTCAGGAACAGGCTGCGAAGTTCGTGGAAATCTGAATTCGCCCATCTCCGTTGTACATTCTGCGGTCATTTATTGCATGCGCTCAATGCTAGACATGGATATCCCGTTAAATGCGGGCTGTCTCGTCCCACTCGAAAGTACGTATACTTCTGCTTTCAGAAGCTATGTATCACTAATGACGTATAACTTAGTCATAATCCCACCGAAGTCGCTATTATCACCATCGCGTACAGCAGCCGTCTGCGGTGGCAATGTTCTGACATCTCAGAGGATCGTGGACGTTGTTCTTAAAGCTTTCCACGCTGCCGCTGCCAGTCAAGGCTGTACGAAGCAAGCATCAAGTTCTTTTACTTCATCGCTTCTTTGACTTACACGAATGTTTCTACAGCAACCTCACATTCGGAGCCGGGGGCAAGGACAAAGATGGGAAAAGTGTAGCTGGATGGGGATACTATGAGGTATTCTGTCTTTCGAGATGTTCTTTCACGATATCTGAAATTTTCGAAGACAATCGCAGGTGGTTCTGGCGCTGGGCCAGGTTGGCATGGGACTGACGGTGTGCATACACATATCACAAACACCCGTATCGGCGATGTGGAGATCCTGGAAAGAAGGTATCCAGTAATGATCCATCGATTTGGATTAAGAAGCGGATCGGCTGGAATCGGGAAATGGCATGGAGGAGAAGGTGTTGTTCGTGAAATTGAATTCATGGAGCCTATGCAAGTCTCCATCTTGTCGGAGGTGAGTATCCGATTGTCATCGCATGCTCTGTTCTCATGACCCCACGTCTTCAGAGGCGAACAAGGCAACCGTATGGCATGGAGGGCGGTGGTCCTGGCGGTTTCGGTAGAAACACGTGGATTAAGCAAACGCGTAAGGAGGATGGGGATTTGAACGAGCAAAATGGCACAGCTACTCGGGAAATCAACATAGGAGGAAAAGCTACAGTGTGGATGGGGAAAGGAGATAAGTTACTGATTGAGACTCCCGGCGGAGGTGCTTGGGGGGTTGCAGAAGATACTATGAGAAAGAAGGACGTTGAACACATCAAAGCATGGGAACCCCGTGGGTCAATCGCAGAGAGGGCTGCTGCTCAAGCGGGATTTTAGGAAACTATGTTTACCCAGTGGATAGATATTGTATAGTAATTGTTTTCCAATACTTTGGCATCGCCAATGCACTGAGGAGCGGCTGCGCCGCGAGAGGCTCACCCGATCGTGTACAGGATATGTATGACGGCCACTGGTGATTTTAGCCGCTCTTGGGCTGATTCATCAGCGCGTGAATTTTGAACATTGTAACTGTTTGATGACTGTCGTACATGTTTTCTGAATCCTCTTTCCGTGTGCACCTCCACTTTAACATCTTTCTGACTCCATGATGCCTTGAAGCTCGATTATTTCACGTTCACCCAGTCGAACGGTCACTATTCCATTATTTTAGAACGAACGGTGGTAATAGTGCCATTTTTCGAAACTCTAATAACAGCATGCCGATGGGACTCTCTGTCAAGCCGCACTTTTACCCGGGAATGGCACTGACGCAATCCTTCCATGGCTTGCCTCCACCATGTGGTGTTATTTCTCAACGCACTGAAGCGCGTAGTATATCGGATGTGCCGACAGGACCGTATCGTGTTCTTTTTATCGCTCTGATCCACCCACCCTCTGCATAGCTCGTTGTTGCCATCTATTCCGCTTCTTAGAAGCGAGCATCTATCACTGGGAGCAGCCATTATTTATCTCTGCGTACGGAATTTCTTCGATCATCAGAAGAGAAGGTAAAGTCTTCTTACATATAAGACTTAATAACCATCTCAGACGTATTTCGCTTAGCTCAACGTTAGAGGCGACCTGAGGCGACAGCTCACAGTCATTGCGGTACTTTCCCTCGGCCTCCCTTAAATCCTTCTTTCGTGGTGCCTCTGTTGTCTATTTTCGCATCTTGTACGAGGGAAGCCGACCCGGTGGCCCCAGCTCGTGAGTGGAGATAAGTTCACATCCGTTTGCAAGTCTACGACCACCAGAGAAGAAGTGTACACCTATGGGCAATCAACGAAAGAAAATGATCATTTTCTTGGGGATTTTCCATATGATACGCGGTGTACACCTCGGCCCTAGACTTGGTCCCATAGACCTGACAAACTCCTGCTGTCACGCACATCCAACACCCTGATCTCAATAGGTGGGCGACACTGATCGGGGAACATGTTCTCTTACGAAGACGCCGTTATACCAAGTTTTGCCCACCGTGTCTTGGTGTCCCGCAGGGACTCGGAAGAGTTGCTTTTTCTATCTACTCTGGGGTATGTTGTTTTGAATCAGGCGACTCAGTGCAGAAGTACTGAAAATGGAGCTTTCCCGTCAGACATCATCTCCTCGGTATCCTTCTGGGAAAAAGTGTACCGTCGATAGATCCTTTGTCTTGGGCTATGTGAATTCTCATGTATAGACGGTTGTAGGGGCTTTTGAAAGCCCTGGAATCGTCCCTTGGACCCTTGTCGATGCAGCAAGCCCTTTGAACTAATACCTCGGATACACGGCGTAAGCCCTATCACAAACCTTTTGCGGCTGCTATCTGCGGTTACTTCCGAGTCATTCTTCTGAGTCTCTGGAGCTGAATGTAATCTATGGGGAAACAGATCTTCTTTGGGATTTCGCAGCTATTCACCTTCAGAAGATTCGTCGCTGTACCCTAGAAGTCGATATGGGGGTTTCAGTGGTATGAGAAGCTAGATGATTCACAATATCTTCACCATGTGGACTTATCCAAGGTTAATATTGCAATTGCAGGTGTATTTTACGGGACTCATATTAGAAGCTAGAATTCGGTACTGGGGTATGCAAGTAAGAAAGGAGTCCATATCACTTTTTAAAACTGTTAATTGAATTGCGATGTCTTTGAATCTAATTTCACCAATTGTTACACGTATTCCTGTGCTTGGAACGGAAAGAACTGAAACTGTTGATTTAAGGAACCATATCGTGCACCCACAAATGCTCGATACACAACGTATATACGTTATTTAAGCGGATAAATACAAGAAGACACAAAGGAATTATGAAGGAAATTAACGATAACTAAACATCGAGTAATCCCCTGTATATCGCAATATTTTCCTCGGCAGTGCCTTCCCATGGCGTCTCTTGTATGCAAAGCCTTCCGTGCCGCCGAGTTTCGAGTAGCAGAAAGGATATTAAGGATACTATCAGTGTCCAAAGGAAGTGTGTTAGCGAGTGCTTGTTTGCTTGAACAGTTTGTCACGGCAGGAGCTACATTAGAGAGTCCTTAATTTCATCCAGCATTCGCGATGATAGAGGATAGACCTAGGTCACTCTCGGGATTTGCAGCAAGTCTCGGACGTGACCTGATTGTTTGCTGAGTTAGTCTTGCAACGGGATGTCTATCGGAACATCAGGTTCTTCCACAAAGGGCCAGAAGCCGCGTACATGCTGTTCGAGGAAGAGGAGGTAGATGTTCAAAAGGACAGCTTTGCCATGGTACTGTGCCGCACGCTCTTCGTTGTAGCGAGAGTTACTGACAAATACAAATTTCTTTCGCTAATAACTGATAAGCAATATATAGCGAGATGGGTACAGGTCAGACACACATCGAGAACGTATCATATGAGGAAGTAGAAGTTGTCGAACAAGCGGCAGCGGAGAATACACATCAAGGTGCCATTTCGTGGCTCGTGCTGGATAGATTTTACTGCATTCTGGATGTAACTCATCCTTTTAAGCGCGGTCCACTAGACCTTATATTGGGGCTATTATAACAGCGAAACGCACTGTATGTTCCTCATCTTCAGGGATTATGTGGCAGTGTTGAAGTAATACAGCAGTAGAAACGCCGCAGACCACACAACGCCGTCGGTGCCATAACGATCTCTCGTCCAAAACCATGCTGAAGAGGAATGTAGTGGATAGTTGAGATATTGAGCATTCTGAACAGGTAAATTCATCTGGCGGGCCATTGGGAGGAAGAGGAGGCGAGATGGTCTGGACTCTGCAGGGTAGGGATTGGCAGAAGACAGTAGAGAATCCTACGTCCGTTCTTCATTCGTGATAGCCCTTTCTACGTAGTGCCTAGTCGTTTCTGAAATCACCATCCTTATTTTCCAGCGGTAAATCCCTTCGAAGAGAACGTTCTAACCGAGATGCATAGCAGGATGGAGGTGTGTCGATGCTTTTGCTAGCGCCGTCGGCCTAGCTAGTTGTCACACTTTAGCAGTGTCACAGACAGTGGTCACAGTTCGACGTTGAGCGCAGCCTCCTCCGGAGTGACCTGCGCCCAGCCTGCGCTTTCTATCTGACCGTGAGCCACCTACAGAGTTTGGATTTTTTCTGAGCACATCTCTCCTTCAGTACTCTCAAATTTCCAGGCAAAATGCCTGCTCAATCCACTCTCAACACTGACGAGAAGAACAAAGTGAAATCGGTCATCCCTCCCTCTTCCAATAAAATACACTTTGCTGCTCTCGCCCGCATCTATTATGCATACCCACAGCCCGACAAGTGGTCCTATACCGGTCTTCAAGGTGCTCTTGTGTTCTATAAAGATAGCAACAACGTCCTGAACTTCAAGATGGTGGATTTGGATGGCACGAGAGGAGTTATTTGGGAGCAAGAGCTGTATGAAAGCTTGGAATACAACCAGGATCGAGCCTTCTTTCATTCTTTTGAAGGAGATGTGAGTGGCTATTAATTTTATTCTATGCAGAACGTATTAATATATAATTATCTAGAACTGTATGATTGGGTTTGTCTTTGCAGACGAAAGTGAGGCGAAGACGTTTTGGAAGAAGGTTAACACGAAGAAGGGTGCTCAGAGCAGTGCGTCTAATGAGCTCCCGCATTGTTAGCACGAACTTACATACATATAGCGAAATCGCAGTCGGACAAGAAGAAGAAGAGAGCGTCGAAGGGAGGAAGAATCGATAAATCCATGATTTCGGGACCCAAGTCCGGCTCATTCGTGCATGTAGCGCATATGGGAGTTGATCCAGACAGGGGCTTTACATCGAAAAATGTCGATCCTTCTTGGACTGCCTTCCTGGGTAATTTAGAGAACAAGGGGATAGACAAGGAGGTAATCGCGAAGGAAATGGAGTTCATTAAGAATTATGTCCGGGAAGCAGAGCAGAAGACGCCGCAAAAGGAGCCCAAGAAACCGAAACCTCCGCCTCCACCATCCAGGAAAGCTCACGCGCCAAACGGGAGTACTTCTTCCACTGTTACAGCACCCTCGCCGCCTCCACCACCCGCACCTCCAGTGCGCTCTCAGCCCTCGGCACCCGCTCCACCAGTGAGACAGCCACCTCCACCAGCTCGTCCTTCACAAGCACCATCAGTGCCTGCACCTCCTCCTGCACCGCCCCGCCGACCTCAGCCTCCCCTAGCCAATGCTCAACCACCACCTCCCCCTCGACCGTCCGCAGGTCACACCGATGGAGCCCCGCCTCCGCCTCCACCTCCGCCTCCACCAGCTCGTCCTATCAGCGTGGCACCACCACGTCCTCCCCCTCCTCCAGGTCGCCCAGCTCCTCCGTCTACTGCTCCTGCCTCAGATGCTGCTGTTCCTCCTCCACCACCACCCCCACCCCCACCTCCGCCACCTCTATCTGGATCTGGCGGAGGAGCTCCCCCACCGCCTCCACCGCCTCCACCTCCTGTGGGTGGAGGCGGTGCACCGTCGGGCCTCGCTAGCTTGCCGCCTCCACAGCCTGGCAGAGGGGATCTCCTTGCTTCCATTGCCGGCAAGGGTGTGCACTCACTGAAGAAGACAGACCCTAGTGCTTCTCCTGCGCGTGCCACACCCCCACCGCCAGCCGATAGCGGCGCAGACACTGCTGCTGCAGGAGCCGCCGTCGGGGCTGCTGCTGCTACTGGTGGCGATCTGACATCTGCACTAGCAGCGGCTTTGTTAGAGCGGAACAAACGTCTCGGAGACAGTGATGATGAGGATGACGACGACGAAGACTGGGATTAGTGCATTAGTTCGTATTTCCTCTCTTCCACCCTTGTAACCTCTGACAAGAACCATTTCTTCAAGTTTTTTAGCACTTTTACACCTTGCATCCTTCTTTCCACTGAAAGTAAGGTTTAGGAATATTAATGCGGCAATTTATATATTCTTTCGTCATCTGGCACCCTGACTGAATCTGGAGCAGCCAATCCGCTGATTTCCTTTCCTTGATGTTTGGAGGATTAACGTCCGTTGTTAGGATGCGTGACTCCTTTTGTTTGTTGTTGGCTCGGAGGCTAAAGCGCTACTACCTGATAATGCACAATGTTATTGCCAATGACAATGTACTGAGCCACTTTATGGGCACGTGACCACCACTTTTACTATTCAGAGCCACTGATGGTATAAAGGACAGCACCTCCAGTCTAGTTGCACATCTCGCATCGAATTCCCTACCACTATACCCTCAGCTGACACTGACATGTCCACCCCCACTGATCTTCTAGCTTTGAGTAGCTATTCCGCTCCTGCTGACGATTCTTCTAGCACTTCCAGTTTTCCAGCTCCAAAGGAGTCCAACGAATGGTTTCGATCTTGGCACGTTGAATCCCCTTCATCTTACATTCGTATTTGACGAAAATCCAGGTTACGTGCAGGTCTAGTATGTGCTGGCTGGGGTCAGATTATAGATTATTTCGGCTGGGAAGAGATAGTTGCAGGCCACGAGATACTCCAGGAACCTGGTCGACTTTTTGACCCAATGGGAGGCCTTTGCAAGTTATTTTCGTTCCTTGGTGTCCTTCAGACAAGCTTATCCTTATCCATTGAAAGATTGGGCAAATATACAGGAATATATGAAGGCCCTTATCATAGCACGTGATGACATAGATATTTTCGAGCCACGCCGCAAAATCGCCCAAGATATACTTGATTTTGAACTCTGGCGGTTGCGCAGGGATCCCTACATGACTCATCCTCAGATTATGTGGCCTGGGCCGTCAGACCTTATCCACCACGATTCAAACTTCAAAAGCATTATCGAAGACAGAGAGAAAGACGCAATTACAGCTTTCGACTTCCAAGCTGGCGTGGTATTCCTTCGTGTTAGCGTTCGGCAATGGCGTTTCACACTTGAAGAGTACGTCCGTGACGAGCTTTTATCCCAGCCATCTGATGATGCACTTGATGTGGATTTTGATTTAAAGCAAGCTGTTATGTTCTGCACCGTTTGTGATACTGACGGGCTAGTTTATCCAGATGTATTAACTCACCCTTGCTTCCAGATATATGAATGGGAAAGTGTAGTGCTGGAAGAGACACTCAAGAGATTCAGTCCATCACTTTGGCGCCATTTATCTAGTGTCTGGCAATGTGAAGGGAAGATCCAGCTGTCAGAATATGACATGCTTGTAAAGAAGATTATTGCTGATTATCGCCAGCTTCAGCCTCCCGTAGTTCTTCACTCTAATTATCTCGCGCGCGGAGAGATGTATATCTGCAAGGTCTGCTTTCACATGCGACCATCCCCTCCCATGGATTGGTACATAGCTGTACGTGTTTAAGCCCAAACGTTGTATGAGTGCTTACCAGCTTCGCCAGGCTAACCACGTCATCGAAGTTCATGAAGCGCTTGCCAGCCGATTCGATGACTGGGATTTTGATTTACGATTGCAGCTGGGCACGCTGGACGATCAGCGTAATGAGCAAGTTGCTTAGACCGAGTTTGGAGTTCGTTCCCTCCAAACTGGAGCAACCACCAACAGTGCTTAGACTGAATGCACCAATTGCAACATAATTCATCACATTTGTTCCGAGTTACGCCTCCAATGAATATCGAAGTCAAACAATATGTTACCTTGCTTGCAAGGTCTATCTCTGATAAATGATTAATGAAGCCTCATTTCGAGGAACCCGGCAAACAACTTAAGCAACTAGATTCTTTCTCTTACTACCTGCTTTCGCATCCCCTTCTGCGTCTCCCCTACTTCTGTACACTAAAGAATATCCATCTTTAGCAGCCCCAACAAATCGTCGTCAACGGCCAAATCGTTCGAGCGCTATGGGCACGTGCCACGCATTGAAGACATCAAATATACCTTTGCACAGATATCAACAAGCGTACTGAGGCCCTATTTATTCGGGGAAGGAAGAAAAGTCTGAAGAACAGTCCCCGCGTCAAAGAACTCGGAGAATTGGAACGTTGTTAGTCGTGGTTTACCGGCCTCCGAATCAGCTGGCCCTTGCTCTGAAAACAAATCGAGGAAACCCTTGGTTGGACTCCTGCAGTACCGAAACCTCGTTTTCCGACGCAAAATCGTTTGTTTCGTTTCATCTCCTCCGACAGATCTCATGCACTGGCAGTAGGTTGCGTATGACGATGACTCATTCATATTGCATTGCAATGTAAAGCTCAGTTATGTACATAAAAAACATTCTTGCAATACTATTCATCTACCAGTATTATTGTTCCAACATATCATTGCAAGCAAGGTTGTTCAACTGGCGGGCTCAACAGTCCCTTTTATGAGATATTCTAATGATAACCCTGCGTGCAAGCTAAGATGCGTTACGCATTACGCGGCCCATAATATCTTCGGGAACCTTTAAAATTTCTGATAGGTCGTGCGGGTCTAAGTTTTCGCTCTCTTCCTACACATTCACTGAGAACACTGTTAGTCGCAAAAAAGTTGTTTCAAAGCATGTATCCAGGAAAGAACAAGCGAACAGAAAGGTACAATAATATATAACAAGAGTATTTTATGAAAGTAACAAGTAATACAAGATATTGAGATACCTCGTTATATGTAACAAAGCAATAGGTAGCTATCTCCCCGATGGGATGAAGTAAACTAATCACACAACGCAGAAGTTATTGACGAAAGTTGAAGAGTTTAGGGAAATCCCAAATACTTCTACTTGATCGGAAGCTTGATCAAAGCACAAGCACGAATTAATCGACTGGGATCACCAAACTGTGAGGATGGTACTATGCGTACAGCATGATAAGCATCTATGCTGTGGACAGAAATCGCATGGATAACCTGTTAAGTGGTGAACATGGAAAAATATCAATCAGATTATTTTAGTACTTGCAAGTTGTTCCCAAGACATACATCTTGCAAATACTTCCTTACAGCGAACGCACACATATTGAGGCTTTGAGGACCGGCCAGGTAAAGAATGACATCAGTCGTAGGATTCTGAATAACGTTACCTACTAGAGTGTTGTGTTCCGACATTTCGACCTCCTCGCAGTACCAAAACAGACCCAAAAGATGTGGAAGTAACCCCGGAACATCATGATAGTTTTCTCCCAGAGACCAGTGCTTTTCCGAGACAAATCTCTAAAACAACGATGTGTCAGCGCACCAGGATAGGTAAGAGTAGACACACCACACACCACACACGAGTAAACAGTGTGTAGTAAATCTCCTGGCTGCTTCTTGACGCAATAAAGAATATAGCGTACAGATGCTGTAACTAACCATTTTTCTTACGTCGTCAGTAAAATAAAACAATGGTCGATAGGACAGTACTTACAAATCCCTCTACTGGACTACCCTTATCATCAAAACGTTGGCTTAAAGTGGCTATCGTCGATGCCTCAACTTTGCCTCCGAGTCAGCAGCAGCCTTTCAAAATGGAGCTTGAACGTTAACTGCCAACTGACATTATGGTTGAATAGTAAAAGTTGGAAACAAGTGTAAGATAGTAAACGTCGGAAGGAATAGAGAACTTGTTACGCGTCGGCGTGACGGGGTAGCTCGTGGGACTAAACTCCGGGTTTCTCCGAAAACGACTTCACACATTAACTGAAGCTTGGTAGTTCCAACGCCGTATTTATTTCTCTACTGAACCTCGTCATATCTTCTTTCTCTTGCAGCGTAATGCACTATATGTCTCGTGATTTCCTTCACATGATTTTACTTGTTTTCGACTCTGATGACAGTTATATTTTACTCAGAACTCACAAATTTAAACAAATTTGAAACCATCCGATCTGTACATATAAACATAGCGATTTAGTGCCAGTACTAAAATCCTTTGTCTTATTCAAGTCTTTCATATTCCAGGCTAGCAAGCAGAAACGCAGCCAGGCCCTTAAGATCGTTAAGATCGGTGGGCTGACTGACGTAGTACTGTGAGTGTAATTTTGAGAAAACGTGAATGCACAAAAACGGCGAGAGATAAGTTACGTCGAAGTCTCCAGTGGTGTCTAAACTTCCAACCTAATTGACAGTCATAAGATGAGAACAAAAATGATGCTATGAATTCAGTCAAATGCACGTACCACTACTGTGTTTAGCCATCCCATCGTCATATCGGGATTAGATACCACCCAATTTGAGACCATATATTGATATGCACGCTTTGCAGCGGTCACGATGCTTCCATCTTTATCTTGTACAAGCCCCAGCCTCACTGCCTTCAGTAGCGCATATACAAACATCGAAGTCCCGCTGCTTTCAAAATAATTTTTAGCTCGTCCAGGTTGGGTGATTACAAGCCACCAGGCACCAGTCGTTGGGTCAGCAGCATCTCGAATTTTGGGAGCGAGAGTTCGAAGTATATCTAGGATAATATGATAACCTGGATTAGATGTTGGTATGATTTCTAGAACATCGACCAGGGCCATAGAGTACCATCCCATCGCACGGTCCCAGACCTCCGGCGAATGCCCGCGATCAGCAGAAGCCCAGACGGTTTTATGAGAAAAATCATAGCCGTGATACATAAGCCCTGTGTTATTCGGCGCAGTAGAATTCTGTATAGTGTTTTCGAACATGAGGTTGAATTGAGAGGTTATGTCAGCTTATTCGGAATTAATCTTAAGCAATTATTTAAATAGCACAAAAGACCGAGGCTCACCCCAAGCTGTGATGTTAGTGGGCTGAAATGTCCGGGTATATTGTGCATAGAATATTTCGCCCATATATACTCCATCTAGCCAACCTGAAAGGGTGATAGGAGTTTATATACTTTATAGTCACAAAACGCGATACATGCATACCTTGGTTTGGATATATCAATTTGTGCCAGAATTGGCCTTGAGTAGTTCGAGGATGAGAATTTAATTGTCCCCTGAATTCATCCGCTGCTGTTTTGTACTTGATATTTTGCGTCTGCTCATAGCTATTGGAGAGTCGTTGGCTTTTTTCCGATAGAATTCGAATAATGTTGTTGCCTTACAGATATAAGAATGTAGGACCGGTTCTGAAATGTCAAAGCAATCAGACGAAGAAAGCAGATAGTTCAAAATCACGCACCGCAATGGATCAAGCACATAATCTGCAACACTTTGTAACCGTCATTTTTTTTAAAATAAGCAACTCGAGTCAATAGAAAGCAACTCACTTATAGCTGCCGTGGACAGTCCCATTGGAAAACACGATATTGTCGATTCCGGTCTGAATATAATTGTAATATGTCTTGTTTCCCGTAAGGGCATACAACTGTTGAAGGCCCCATTGAAATTCTCCATGCTCGTACGAGACAATCGCGTTTCCGTTCGCATCTAAACCGTTCCCTTGTCCCCGCGTAATAGCAGAGTCTGCAGCCCATACCGCATATGACTGAGGCCGACAAATTGTGATTGGTGTTAGATAAAGTAACAGTATGGCGAAAACAATCATCTTGGTGTAGTTAGGTTGACACTGGAAGGAAGCAGAAACTACATCTTATACTTCTCTGTCTAAGAATAGAGATAGGTGGAAACGCGTGGTGCATCGGTCACTGGCTCTCGTTCTTACGGTCCGCTGAGAACACCACAGACCGGCCTAGGAAATTCCGAGAGAAGTTGACATTCATCATGTAAAACGATACCTTCATACCGTTCGAATCCATAGGCGAGACAGGTGACGCTAATATTAATCCGAATTTACAGAGGTGATGGGAGCACCTCATATTCGACACTGGCTAATAGGAATGCAGCCAATTCTTTAAGATCTTCCAGTACTGTTCCAACACCAACGCAATACTAAACATGTGGCGATTAGTGAGGGATACGGTTTAAAAATATAAGCGCCCACTTCAAATGACCTGTTTCCGCTCAAACTTCCCACCTGCATCATGGCTAGTAAGCGATTTATTACTTTCAAAAAGGCTTTTTTCCATACCTGAACTGTATTGATCCACCCCCATAGTTCCATTACTACCCAATTGTTGATCATGTGTTTGTATGCCTTCATGCCGCAGTCAAAATGCTACTATCTGGATCTGGAATATACCCCAGCGTGACGCCCTTCAAGAGCAAATAAACAAGCATCGCAGACCCACTGCTCTCGAAATAATTCTTTGCCCTACCGGGTTGGGTCATGGCTAGCCACCATACGCCACTGTTGTGATCAGCAGCATCTCTGATTCTGGGAGCAAGAGTCTGAAGGATATTCAGATATCTGTATAGCCATTGTTTGTGCTTGGAATGATTTCTAGCACGTCGACAAGAGACATGGCATACCATTCCAGCGCGTGGTCCCAGATTTCAGGCGAGTGTCCAAAATCAGTAGATGCCCAAACTGCTGTGTGCGAACAGTCGTAACCGTAACAAAGCAGACCAGTGTCGTTGGTTGCCCAAATTGCTTGCAGAGTGTTCTTGTATATGAGATTAAACTATCATGTTATGTTGGCTAAAGAAGCATTATATTTTAACAGTTTGATTTTTCAAAAGACGCGTACCCATGCTGTAGTATCACTAGAGTCACAATCATTCGTATATTGAGCATAAAAGATGTCACCCATATACATACCACCCAGCCGCCCTGTAACGTAAGGGAAAGATATATGGTTTCAGAATCAGAGCACTGATAGAAGAGTAAGAATCTTAGTTATGGTATCTTAATTTGTGCTAGAACTGTCCTTCTGCTGTTCGCGGGTGCCAATCAAGCTGCTGCCGATACGTAGCCGCTGCCAATTTTCTTTGGTAGTTTATACCTGAACAAACCGTAATTTGTTCAGCATTATGGCGTCCATAATAAAGATGCACGGGGAAATATTTAACTGACAGATATAGGAACCTTGAACCTGTTCTTCAGATGCGATAGAAGTGATGAGACAACGCCATGACGCATATGTTGCTAGATGTTGCTTGCCTGATAGGGTCTAGCGAATAGTCCGTTAATCTGGTGGAATGACGAATCAAACACATGAAAGTAGGAAAAATAATTTGGGAAGATGTACACGTATCCACCGTGGACAGTTCCGTTTAAGTTATCGAAGATGATGTTGTTCGCTCCAGCGACGATGTAGTTATAATGTCTTGTTGCCAGTCTTCTCGTAAAGAAGTCGAAGCTCTCACTGATGCTCTCCGTGTTCATAAGAAACGCTTGCTTTGCCAGATGAATCAAGACCATTTCCTTGTCCACGTTTTATAGCAGAATCAGCAGCCCAGGTAGCATATGAGCTAGGACGAGCACCAACTGCAGTTGTAAAGCTGAACAACAGGACTAGTACAATTTGAGACACGCCAAAGAACATATTGATATCTTCGAAACTTCCCTGCATCGAAGTTCGATTTAAATATATCGACTGTGGGCTGGATTACTTTCAGCGGTGTGGTACGGAATAACTGACCGGAAAAATGGAGCCAGACATCAGGTCAGGAGCTCTTCCAATAGCTTCTGCAAGGTTCCAGCTTAATAGGTGGAATCATGCCTAATGATTTGACGGCCCGAGATCGTATGGCCGAGCTTGGGATGAGTCGAATCAGTTAAGAATCTGGAGTCGATGGGTAAATGGTAAGTACTATGTGGGAACTGCAGGCGTGCAGCGTTTTACAGGCCGGCAGGAACCGGCCCGAGTCCATTGCAGCGTCACGGCAAGTGCCAGGTGCGCCACCCACTGCAACTTCCGTTCAATGTTTGGCGCGAATTACATCCGACCACCACCATTATAGGCCGCTATGCTAGTCAGTCATGGATGCATCGACCAACCTCTTACACCATTTTAATAACTTGTTCAGATACATTACGTTACTACCGTGCTGCGATTTCCACGCCTATCCAATCTGAAAACCAGATTCTAGGCTCTAGCCCTCTCATCGAAGCTGGTGCGCATTCAGGTTGAAGTTCTATGAAAAGTGGGACTTTGGTAGGACCTTAGTTGGTACCCGGATCTCTGGTGAGTTTGAGCAAATCAGGTTACTTAATCATTTTCTTAATATTCGACGGCTAGGATCTTCGAGCTGTACATTTAATGGCAATTATCTATCCAATAATGGACAACGATTCTAATTCTCACCCGTTTTACGTGGAAATTTTCTGTCGAACGTGAGTCTTTTGACCTCATTATATTTCCTATGGCGTGGATTTGTTATCAAGACATGCGCCCCTTACTCTTAAAGGACAAAACCTCGCTGCAAAACTGCTATCTAGCCAGAATTCGCCACATGGCAGTTTGAGATAGTTTTAACTCTGTAATTAAATGTCAAAATATTAGGATTAGGATTCAGTTACAAGAAATTATGGACAGTCGTCTTTCAAGAATCATGGTAGATACGAGACTAGACCATATGGCTGCGTAGATTGGCCTTCAATCATGCTGCTCAGCCTTCACACATGCAAATATGGTAAATAAGCCTTCCTAACCCCAATTGTCGTCCTCCGATATTAACGACTTTCGGGGCTTTACAGAATTGTTGGTGGTTCTATATTAATTATATATAGCAATTGATGCCCGTTTCCGTCTTCCGAGTCGCAGTTAGTCGCATGTTGTGCTATTATGACTTCCAAGCTAAAGGCGCACTCGGCTATTTCGGATCTAATTGCTGGATATCTAGGTGGGTCAGCCACATCCGAAGAATGCTACCGACAGCCCCGAAAGCAGTATTGCTTAAACGTCAGCTTAGAGGGAAGGGGTTTCCTAAACATGATTTCTATCATCCCAAGTGCGTGATTAGCTCGATGAATACACACCTGCACACCGCACCGATTGTATTCTTTGACATTCCGACAAGGTTATCAGGGCCAACTTCTCCGAATACTTGGAAAGTCAGGTAGGCTCGAATATATCTACATAAAACTTCCGCCTGGGACTTATTGATGTGACCAGGCTAGTCCTTAACTTCAAAGGACTCGAGTATCAAACTCGATGGGTGCCGACAGTGCAGATCGAATCCACCTGCAGATCATTAGGTATCCCACCAACCGGGACAAAACCTTCAGGGGAGCCTCACTTTACATTCCCGGCCCTCATCGACTATCGGGATCACTCCAGTCCGATTATTTTGGCTGATTCGACCTCTATAATTGAATATTTGGAGCGAACATACCCTTCTCCATCTAAAACTCTCTTCCCTGACGGCACACGTGCATTTCATGCCATGCATGAGCATTTTATTGCCGAGAAGATTTTTGGCCATATTCCTTCACTCTGGTTGATGGATTTGTACAACTCTAAACTAGACGAAGATCGAGTTCATTTTAGGCATCGAATCGAGATTCAGTTCGGGAAGAAGTTGGAAGATATAGAGGCCCAAGGCTGCGACCGTGACCAGGTGTGGAAGCAGGTGGAACTCACCTTTTCTGCATTGGAAGGATTTATGGCAAAAAATGAGGGAGGCGAGTTCTTTATGGGGGACAGATTATCATTTTCAGATTTTGCTCTATGTTCGTGCTTGATAACGCTGAAGAGAATTAGCCCGAATGATAGTTGGAGGCGAATTTCTTCTTGGGGAGATGGAAAATGGCTGAAGTTTGTTCAGAATTTCGAGTCTTGGATGGAGGTGGATCATCATCCCACAGACAATGCGGTAACGTAGTCAACTGTAAATCAGGAACGAATTGCTCTAAGAATAAAGCACATGTACATTTCCCATCCTCGCAAGGATCCGTTCACTCGCGTGTCGCTCGACGAAAGCCACGTTCCCGTTACATTTTTCTCACTGATTCACATGGGCGAATCGCACGACTAAAACTATCCATCAAACTATTTTATACATAGAAGTACAACATAACTGTGCGCGGTAGCTATAGATAGCTCAGCTAATCACCAGGCTATAAGAAGAGCTATGACGAAGATGTCAGAACAAGCGAAAATATAGCAACTCAAAGTGCAGATGTAAATGCTTACGTGGTGAGTGTGGCAGATCCAGATGTAGCTTCGGAGCCGCCCTGGGCGGTTGTCAAAAATTGTGATGTGCTAACGCCCTGGTTAGTAGTCAAATACTGCGAATTCAGACCAGTTAGAATAGAGTGTGACTTGTTCTCAGGTATTCCTTACCTTGAGGAACGTATTTAGATCGCCGCTGAAACTTGTGATAGAAGCACCATTGGAAGGTAGGAACGAGAATACGTTGTTTGCACCATTAGATCCTGAGTACAAATTCCTGCATATTTCCATCCATGTCTTAAATTAAGCCAAGCTTATCAGGAAGAAAGATTCACGAACCAGGTGTGTCCAGCAAGAGAAATATTGCTTGCAACAGGCTTTGGAGTTCCGTCTGAGTTGTACACAGCAGAGATAGGTCCTGCATTAAGGTTGGCAAGCCAAATCATGATCTCATTAACATTACTTCCGCCAGATGTGTTCGAGGTGAATAAGTCGTATGCAACGTTGGCGACGACAGTGCCGGAGGTGCTTTGCGACCACTTCCATGTCGCCTGAATGCATAGTCAATAGGTTGGCTGGGTTATGAGTGACAGAACCTAAATGCTGACCGTCATACTTTTAATGGCGGACAGTTGCTTGTTCAAGCCGCTGTTGAGCTGCATGTTGGTATAGCTTTTGACTCCGTTACCGCCGACCCAGGTCCAAGTGTTCTTCCACGCGATCGTAGTTCCGCTCAAGGAAGAGAGAGAGGCACAGTCGGAGCCTGAGGTCGCACCGCTCATACCCCATTGATCAAGAAGGAGAGAATAAGATCCGGCAGTGACGCTATCCCATTGACCTAGAAACACGCAGAGCATCAGAATTGAAGTTGTTAAGTTTTTCCAGATGAAGAATATCCTTACCACAGTGAGAAGATGTGTCGATGGTTTGCCTTTTCTCCAGTTCAGCAGCAGGCGCGGCCGAGACGAGCGGTAGGAGCAGTAAAAGGGCGGATAGTTTGGCCAGAGAGAACATTTTAAAAACCGTAAGAAGATACAAAGACGATAATGCAGTTTACCGTGAATAACTGTTGAAACTATCTCTGTTTGAAGGTTTAAATACATTTTGGTAGCTGACTTCATCGCCCTAAATGTCCAGTATATCCGTGCATTTTTCCACCGCGAATCCTATGCGTTACGAGTAGAAACCACCGGATGAAAAACGGGAGAAGCTGCACAATCGCTAAGTTTGCAGGGCGGACCGCAACGGCACCACAGGAAGTAGGTGCAGAAAGGTCATCAGATTATATCATGTGCAACGGAGAATCTTGTTCGGCATTGAAGAGGAGCCAGTCTGTATGACGGGGAGCAATCTGCCATAGCACCGTGCACTTCGTGATGTCTTGGAGAAAGTAAAGATGAAATGGCAACCGGCAGCTGACTCGTTAAAAGTAAGTCATGGATTCCTGCATTGTTCCGAGGTTGATTGCAATAGACCGAGTGTAACATTCAACCTTGTTATATTTGGAAGACGGCGACAAGCTTCCGCAGCACCGTAGTGGTAGAAATTAGAACCGAGGAGACTTGTCTCAGTCATGACTAATGAAGATAGCAGTTTAGGTCTGGCTTAAGCTGAGATAGCTTTAAATAAGCACTTGTAGCTGATACAACCTGGGGCGGAAAGCATAGAAGGTCGTAGTTCTGCAGAAAAATACGTGGGAATACAAGGCATAAGCCCATCGCTAATGCTGGATAGCTAATACTTGTCGGGAAATTGCTTGATGTGTTGATATTCCTCGTATGGGATTCATCGTACTTCGCTCGGCTTCCACATTAAACAAGCAGACGACCTTCATCTGGCTGCGGGCTCTGGTCCTGTTGAAGGCATTACCTGCGAAGACCCTATCTCTGGATTCGCGTGGCTAGCCTGTGACGATCCTGTGTCTAGCTTCGCATTATCGGCCTGCGCGTTTGCAAAGAGATCACCGGAACCCTAGTTTCATGGATGTCATTCCAGACCACAAGAACGTGTTGGTTGAAGATTAACCTCCCCAAGTAGTTGCTTTCGCTTCAACTCCCCCGAGTATTTCTCCTGCCCGAGGTGAACTAATTGTGGGTTGCGAGTCACTTTCCCTCTAACTTCGTCCACTAATCCTGACACTCTATCAACGACGCTCTATAATTACGTTATATTGATTGTTAAAATAACGAGTAATACCAGCTCACCGGACCTTTGTTATAGTTGGGTCCATACCCAACATTGCCAGCATGTCGTTGTTCAGGAAATCGAGAATCGTTGCTGACAAGGGCATTTACAGCATCGGCAGAGTCTGGGGCTCCTTTGGGAGTGGACATATTGATATTAGGTATCAACGTACTTTCCGGGAGATGGGGGCTATATGAAATATACAGCTCAGTATGACGAAATATCAACTAATTTGGATAGAATGATTACGATTATTCCTAAGGCATTCAGTTTTAGCCACCAAAGAACCATTGATGATAAAACCTTCCGATGATGTTGTTGTAGTAACCTTTGGAACCTTAGATCGATAAATGTTAACTGATGGAGACTCGGAATCGGGAAAGCAACAATAGCAGCACTGGGGATAAACGGGAGCGCCTGGGAGCGCAGCTAATGAGATCAGCCGATCTTTATTTGGTACTTCCATGTAAAACAAATATATGCCCAAGCGTCAATGTTGAACGTTGAACGTCGTGTTCAACTTCGTTGTCATTATCTGCTCGCTCAGGTCTCCCCACTACTGTAAATGCATAATTTTCAACTATATATTTCGTCCCCGAATCGAGCAATATATCTATCCTCATCTTTCGCGTTCTTCGTATCAAGCGCATGGCACTACTTCTTTGAAGCACGCGACTCACGCGAAGCCATCTTCTCGTGATCACAATTGCACTGATATGCTGAACATTTTGCGCAGCAGATATTTTAGAACAAACTGGCGCTGCCGTCATTCTTGAGCTCGAGGGTGGACCAGCTGCATGATATGCAAGCCGGTGATAAACGTGCGTCGATTGCTTTCCGAACGTCTACTGAACAGCGGAACGTTCGCCTTGTTACTTGCGTTCACTAGTGGTAGTCTTTTCGACGAATTGAAGATGATGCCCACTCTCCTGCTGGCGTTCTCTATGAAGAATATACTGGATAATCGACGAAAGTCGCTGGACCTGCTCACCCGATCCATGAGGACACTGTCGAAATGCTGACGACATCTATCAAAGAACTGAACGGACAGGATTCGCATGTACGCTATGGCACATTGCATCGAAGGGCTACATGAGAATTACTATGCGATAGAAGCAACTTTTGGTCATGGGGGCTCCTATAAATTGTCTCATATCTGTACGCTTGGTGCTACCCTCATTCTCCCAACGATGTGGACCATACTTTTGCTCGCAGGTTTTGCAGCATTGTTGGATACCCCAGCGGTGCATGCTACTGCTAACTTAACTTCCTTAGTCAACCTTTTCATAGGTACTGCATCTGGTGCCAATGGTGGAAGTGGGGGAAATGTATTCCCAGGTAAGTTTAAAATTACTGGAAATTCTTTTTGTTCTCGAAAAGTTAAATTATGTTTCATGATGCAGGCGCTGCAATTCCCCATGCTATGGCAAAAGTAAGTTTTTGACAATCGTTATTGGGTGTTATTTAATCCTCTCTCATCACTTTACTTCTTATTAGGTCGGTATCGATGTTAGCACCGCCCCGCGGCAGGCAGGATATGTTTCGGATAACTCTTCCATTACTGGAATCTCTTTAATGCACGACGAGGGCACAGGAGGGAATACAGATGGCGGCTACGGCTTTTTCCCACTATTTCCCTTAACCGGATGCAGCTTTACGTCTTGCCCCGTTGGCCTGAGTGCTCGTCAGGCGCTGCGAGCAGCCGGTACAGATGGTGAGTTATCTTGACTATTGAGTTATCAAGGAGGAGAAATAAAGAGCAACGCAACGTTTAGCTGCTACTCCGGGATATTTTACTACAACTTTCGTGAATAAAATAAAGCTCGAAACAACCTCGACTCGCAGAGCTGGCCTAATCCGATTCACGTTCCCTATGTCTACAAACCAGACGGTCAACCATGTTGTAGTGGATCTCACGAACGATCTGCAGCGGTCTTTCCAAGGCGGATCTCTCTCCATCCAGCCAACAGGGAGAGTTAAACTTAGTGGCACATTCCTGCAGGTAAGTTATTAGCGTTTAGAAGAATATATGTTTATATATTTCAATCATAGAGCTATGGTACAGATAACTATACCGCCTATGCCTGCTACGATTTCACTCGTGCCTCGACTTCCAACAGCCTCTCAGCTTTTGGGACCTACCAATCCACCTCCACCTCCTCGCCCAACACCATAACCATCTCCCCATCAAACACATCACTCAATTTTCCATATACCGCGAATATCAACCCAGTCCAAGCCGGCGCGCTGCTGTCGTTCAATTCCACCTCTGTGACGGCTCGTTTCGGGATATCGTTCATCAATGCAGACCAGGCATGTGCGAATGCGGAAGAGGAAGTGCCGAACTGGGACTGGGATGGCGTTCAGGAGAGCTCACGGGAGAAGTGGGAAGACGTATTGAGTAGGGTGCAGGTGGATACGGTGAAGGAGGATCAGACGGTTGTCCAGTTGCTGTATTCTTCTGTATGTTTGTCTTGCTCTATCGTGGTCTTCGGATTGATGATTATATGTTTGTTGCAGCTGTATCGTGCATCCCTCGTGCCCGCGAATCTAACAGACGAGAATCCGTATTGGAGTTCTCCTTATCCATTCTACGATGCGTTATTCTGGTATTAAGCTATTGCATGTTTAGTTGAATGTCATGCTCATTTTCGTTGAATAGCTCCTGGGACACGTTCCGCACCATCCATCCTCTACTTTCGATCACATCACCCCAGGAATGGAGCGAGATTGTCAATGCCTATGTCGATGGGTGGCGACATACGGGATACATCCCTGAATGTAGATCAAACACCAAAGCGTACGTGGTATTGCCCTTGTCCAAACTATATTTCATTAACATCCCGCGCCTTGCAGTGGATACGTCCAAGGTGGCTCGGATGGAATGCCTATCCTGGGAGACTTCGCGGTGAAATACGCAAAGCGTGCTGCTGAGCTTGGCGTTCCGACGGATGATTTGTACCAGGCGCTTGTGGACACCGCGGAGAATACAGTGCGTGCATTTCCATTGAGGGATTGTTGTTGAGGCACGGTACTGAAAATGTTTAAACATAGCCCCCTAATTGGTATGAGGGTACATATCATCCGTTATAGCCTTTTCTCTTCCATCGCTAATAGCATCTACTTAGTTGGAAGACAGAACACGGCATGGAAGACATTCGGATATATTCCCACTGATTGGACGGACCCTTCTGGATCTACCGGTTTGCCCACTCGGGAGGCCTCGAGAGCGTATGAGGTGCGTTTAATATTTTCTCGCTTCTTTATTTCTCAACTCACGGATTCCTTACTTTACATAGTATGCTCTCGGTGATTTTGCAGTGCGCCAAGCTGCCATTTCTCTCAAAAAATCACCTGCCGATATTGCAAAATATGCGAACCGGTCGATGAACTTTGTCAACATGTGGGATCCGAGCGTTACTAGTGATGGTTTTTCGGGGTTCGCGCAGCGGCGGTATCCTGTGGGTATTTCCGTGCGCACTTCCTCGTCCCCTGTTTGGCTGACAACAAAGGTTACACGGTTGTTAGAACGGAACTTTCGCATTCAGCCCGCCGGATGCCTGCTCGCCCGTCGATCCTACGCCTCACTCATGTGCTCGGGGTACTGATAACGACGTTGGATTTTATGAATGTGAATGCATTTCCAACAGCATTGGCAACCTTACAGCTAATGACTCATTCGACAGCCTCGTCTTGGGAAATGAGCTTCTTTGCTCCTCAATCAATGTCGACCCTCATCAAGCTGATGGGGGGTGATACGACCTTTGTCAGTCGAGTGTATGTTGCTTCATATACAACTCTTGGTCTCTTCGACTCATGTGTTGTATCGGGGCCTTCTCCAGGGACAATTACTTCTCGAAAGGCTACTACACAGCGGGGAATGAACCTTCCTTTGAAATGCCATGGGTGTATCACTATGCGAATCGACCCGATCTTAGTGCGCTTCGAGTACGCAGTATTGTTTATGAGAATTTTAACACCGGCATTGGAGGGTACGACGTTTTTTCTCTTTCGCTGGGCATTCTCTGACTGGCGTATGTGCTTATAGGATCCCAGGAAACGACGACTCAGGCGCGATGGCTGCGCTGCTGACCTTCCACATCCTTGGACTCTACCCAGTTCCATCCTCCACGCAGCTCTTGCTTGGAAGCCCCTTTGTTTCATCCTACACCATTCAGAACCCGCTTATGACAACTGCCACTCGCGTCACTGTCAACGGCTTTGATAAAAATACGCTCGTGCAGACACCCCCGAGTGGGAGCAGACTGTACGTACAGAACGTTAAGGTCAATGGGGTGTTAAGGGACACTGTGTGTTGGATTGATTGGGAGGATATCGTAGGTGGGGGAGAAATAGTAATTGAGGTTGGGGCGGATGCTGGAGCGGCTAAGGGGTGCGGAGAAGGCGCAAAAGCATTACCGGACTCCTTGGAAAGTGGCGGGTTCCCTGTATGATAGTTCACCTACCTATGAAATTTATCAAGCTTGTTGCTGTTGTTGTCAACAAATATTATAAATTCTCGTGCCGAATACCTTCGATCTCACAATGATGTTTTACTGGTATATTCTAATCCTGCTGTAGTATTACACCACTAGTACATAGTATGATTATACGATACAGTAGCTATTAGTATTGTCAAAGCGTGTTAAATCGTGAAGTCGTCTCGATTATAATGTGAGCCCTTTACTGGTTGAGCTCGGCACTCCGAGCTTGCAGCTCCTCGCGGCTCTGCATGACCCAAATTCATGAGCATTAGCATTAGTTGCATGAAATCAACTCGAGACGACTCACAGCGGGCTTGGGAAGGTTCTGCCTGATCTGTTCACTAGGAACATAGGGGTCGCGAGCATGGAATGCCTCTGCCGCACCTCCACTGCCGCTTCTCAGACCGCCGTGGGGTTGGAGGTCAGCGGGATCATTTGTTTTCTACAATGAAGAATCCAGGTTAGAAACTAATTATCTTACGACATGAAGTTCAAATTTACAGCAGGGTGGGGCTGGATAGAGAAGGTAGGTTCGGAACTGCCTTCGTTTCCAGACGCAGCGTTGTTCTGTGACTTGGAGCCAGAGTTAGAGAGCTTGGATTTGACGGAATCGAAGACGCCTGCGGGCATGATGATAGATAGATGTTTTGAGTGTTTTCAAATTAAGTAAACTGGGGTAGGAGCAGTAGTGGTGGAATTAGACATGTCAGTATAGGATGCTTATATACGACTGCGGCTTGCTCTGCATTCCGCAAATACTAAGCTCAATGGGATGTGACGTAAGCGGGGATCGATGACGATCGAGGAGCGCAGCCCCGCAGCGGGGCCAAGCTGGAGTGCGGGCCGAGGTGGACCCGACCCACGCAGAGAATGGAGTGACGTAATGGCACATGAACATACAGAACATTCTCACTTATGGCGTCTGAAAGCAAAATGGAGTATTAGGATTGCATCGAAAAATAACAACATAAGTGAACGAAAACGAAAAATCAGCAAGAATTCTACACGGAGAACCCGGAATCCACGACCATAAACCCAGATCGTGCCATGGTTCCGTACACTCTAGCGCCCTCACTTCGAGAGCATCATCTGCGCCGCCGGAAGTATTGAGTACGTGGGCCAGGGTCATGATGAGAGTATGACTGCTACCTTCCGGAATTCTAGGGGGACAATGAGCACGCGGTGGTGGGGGCGAGGTCAACAAAACATACCTGGATAACTGATTTCCCCGTCGCCATCTACGTCTGCCTCCTTGATCATGGCGTCTATCTCTCTATCGCTCAGATTCTCTCCTACGGACAAAGATGAAACAAATGTCGTTAAACACTGTAGATCACTCGCCCATCCCGATACGTTACTCACCTAAACTACACATCACCTGTTTCAGTTCTATCGTGGAGATACTGCCGCTCCCGTCCTTGTCGAACACATCAAACGCCTGGCGCATCTCCTCTTCGCCGTCCGCATCGTTATCACCAAACTGTATGGCCATCATCTGTATGAACTCCTCGAAGTCGACCATCCCGTTGCCATTGGCATCCACCTCGCTGACCATGTCCTGCAGCTCGGCTTCGCTCGGGTTTTGCCCCAGGGACCGCATCACGGTGCCCAACTCCTCCGCCGTGATGGTTCCGTCGCCATCTAGGGGGACATCTGAGTGTCAGGGCATGGGGGAGATAGGATGAGATAAGCGGGAAGGCGCACTTTTGTCAAAGAGCGAGAACGACTCTCTGTACGCTGATCAGGATATCAGCATGTTTCTCTCTCGCAGAAAGAACATAAACGAGCTACGCACCAGAGATTTGTTCTGAGATGGTCCAAAAGGAGAGACGTTAACGGGCCGATCACTTAGATGGGGAAGCGATAAAATATCAGACCTTCAGACTATCGGGAAAATGACGTAAGCTGAGAGTCTTCACAGAAGAAAGACGGGGACGTACTAGTTTGTCCGCCATGGAGTGATACGGTGGAGAATGTCGAGGGTGGTGGTGTTTGCAGATGCGGAAAGAAGATGCGATGCAGGAGGCGAAGGAAAGTTATAAACAAAGGCGCTTTGGTCGATTGCTTTGGTTAACGTAAACCTTCTCGGTATGGGTGAGGGCAAATCCAACAATTGAGAGGCTATAAATAGCTCCACAAGGGATTGGGAGCCTCAGTCCTCTGCTCGGATGGCTTATAAGCCTCTGGCAGGCTTGACTCATGCTGGAGTGGATTCAGTTTTCCGAGGAGCGCGATACAGGTGGAAGGCGGTGTCGTTGGCTATGCGCCTTCATGGGCGAGGCCTCAACGAGGAAAACAAACGTCACAACGCTGCGACAACGCGCGGGCGGCGATTGCCGGCATACCATTTATCTTTGCACCTTACAACGCTTGAGGCATTTTCCTCTGTGCGAACATCTGCTACTTAGCGAGGCCCATCGCAAACGTGCATCCTCATTTTACAGGCATGCGCAACTCAATCGACGATAGTCGCGGGAAATAGTATGCGAGTACAGATGGCAGCAAGTGCTAATCCGACACTGGAGATGCCTGTTTGATCCTTCTATTCTGGCGCTCCTGTGGGATCATTGGTCAACCGGACGGGGGACTAGATCAATTAAAAACGCACTGCACGGCTGGCTTCTAGTGTATTGGGAGATAAGGTGTGCCGGATAGAAAGCGGGGGAAAGGCAATCATATCAGCGATGTGAAAGTGGGAAGAGGTACAACGTGCTGCTGCAAGTGACGAGTAGAATCTATGATGATCCTTTCATGGGCACAAAGATCGACACGCGACTGCCGGCCGCGCTAGCTGCTGACCGATACCCTCGGATTCTCTTTACACGCATAGGTAATGGTGGGTACGGAACGCCCGTTGTATAGGTGTGAGGGCGGGATGAGCCACAGCATCCTGTCGTCTAAGTGCCTGCTCGTCGTCGTAAACGCTCGTCAGGCGTGTATTATGCCGCCTTCTCTGCATCGCCATGGGTGTGCTGAACGTGCAAGTCAACTCAATACTGAAGCTAAGCGACTGCATGGAGGCGGCATGTCACTTGCTGTGAAGCTCACGTAGGGAAAAGCAGTGCGTGCGCAGTCTCTTTTTCTCATAGAAAAACGGCTTCAACCTGTCAGTGTATTTGCCAGGCCACCTAAGAAATGAACTAAGGGGTGAGATTATTGATGAAATGGGAAGGAAATTGAAGCCCACAGCTTTCGAAATGCAATGCCACAATTTCTGAAGCGCCTAGCGCTCGTATGTGATGACTGTCCTGAACAGGACAATAACTAGATACATCTCAAGGGTGCAAAGTATCATGCACAGCATCCACAGGATGTGTATGTCAGCGGACACAATTGTGAAAGAACATTGTAAATGAAAACAAGGCGAAGGACGAATACGGGTCCTAAACGGTAAACAAGTCCATCAGATTCCGTCTAGCACCTTGTAATCTTGTAAGAATACGGTGCACTCACAGCTTTAGAGTCACTTTTCAGAGCACATAAATAAGCAACGCGATTTATGGTGGAATCGATAGCATCATATCATGATATCATTCCCAGAGGTTTATTCTCGTATTAGAGTCGTACAGCCTGCAGGTACATCGCGCTGGCATGGCTTTCTGTTGGTTTGTTCATGTCAACGTCACCTGAGTTCCACATAGTCGTCGCAGAACGTGTATAAGCTGAAATCAGGAGTCACATCATGCATAGAGCAGTGTTCTGTGTTGAGCTCGATGTAGAGGAAGATGTAATAAACAGAAGTCAAGCTGCACACGACTCGGGATGGGCAGGTAAGTAAGTGCATAGCTCGTGCTTACATAATTACAGCGCTTTGGAGATTCGGCGATAGCCGAGAGATGGAGCGCGGCACCCTGTGACCTATAGCGTCTGAGTACAAGTATCGCTAGCCAACGCATCCACATCTCATCCTATACTTCCCTCCTCCACTACCTCCTATACCAACACATTTCGAGAAATGGCCGACCAATTAGTGCGTAAATCTCCCATAAAATATTTGCAATGTCTCACAATTCCCGCGTTTTACAGTCTGAAGGTATTAACTTGTTCATTGCGCGTTGTGAGGGCGCCCTGCTGACAGAAGATTCTGCTTCATCTGATACCCTGCTATCTTTGACTCCGGAATTTCTCAGAGCAAATATCTGGTGCGTGTCCGACTGGATGCGATGTTCCGATCGCACCCCCGCACGCGTTTCTGTGTACTGACGCTGCTGCGCCACAGAGTTCAAGGAGGCGTTCTCGCTCTTCGATAAGGGTGCGTCCTTCCTCTTATGTGTGCGATCGCTATGTCTCTTTAACTCAAATATTCTTCCTCACGCAGACGGTGATGGCACCATCACCACCAAGGAGCTCGGCACCGTCATGCGCTCCCTGGGACAGAACCCCACTGAGGCTGAGCTACAGGACATGATCAACGAGGTCGACGCAGACGGCAATGGCACGATCGACTTCCCCGAGTTCCTCACAATGATGGCCCGCAAGATGCGCGACACCGACAGCGAGGAGGAGATCAAGGAGGCGTTCAAGGTCTTCGATAAGGACGGCAATGGCTACATCAGCGCGGCGGAGTTGAGGCATGTCATGACGAACCTTGGTGCGTACTGCCGCTGACCTTTGGTCCATTGCTCTTGATTTGGTGGCTAATTGTATCCGTTGCTCATTGTAGGCGAGAAGCTTTCGGATACGGAAGTCGATGAGATGATCCGTGAAGCGGATGTCGACGGTGACGGCCAGATCAACTACGAAGGTTTGCATTGTCCAATCTATTTCCCGGAAATGAAACTGATGGATCTTCTTCCTGCTTCTCAGAGTTCGTCAAGGTAAACTCAATAGCCTGTCCCCACACCCAACCCTGTGCTCACCCTTACTCCCCACAGATGATGCTGTCAAAGTGATCGCGTCGATCGAACTTCATTTCGCTTGAGGACAGTAGTAATCTTATCTCGAATTACGTCCCTGGTCCCCTGGATTACCCCTTCACTGTCTAAACTATTGAGTTTCCATGGATAAACACAAGCAGGATACATCACCTCCCCCCTACTTGTAGTTATGGATGGTGATGATAGTGATGTTGTAGCTATATCTTAAAGTACGTCTGTACGTTACACCAGCAGTTATCAAATCTTCTTTACTCCACAATGCGCTCATTGTGTGATTGAGAAAACATAGCAGTTGTGTACGCGATACCATTAAGATTCCAATCCAAGTTTTGATGTATGTTTCTAACTCATCTGGCATGTGCAGAGAGATGGGGAAAGCGGTCATTATGATGGAAGATCGTCGCGGGATTGTGCGTGATATGATACAGAATGCAGAAAATAGAACAATATAGTATGTCCGATGCAGAGTCCATGCGATAGAACAGAGATATAGGGTAAAATGGCCGTTGGGTACAGAGCGTGCAATGATTTGGGAGTACAAAGAGTCCAATGATGATAGAGAGGTACAGATGAGGATGAATGAATAGAAATTAAACAGTCCTGATGTGATGGCAATCCTGGAAATAGATATAGCGCGCTATGCAGAGATGAATCAGCAACGACACGATTAAAAGGAGTCTCACACCATCGAGGATGAACCGCGCAAGAAGTCTAGCATACAGACGAGATCAGCAAGACGACATAAAGGAAACACTCTCATGTCCTTAATGCTCGGCGCTGAGCGATCGCTAGCCCCTTCACGCGGACGATCGTGCGCACTCGCTGGAGAGAGTGACTGACAGGCGCTTGTGGTTCGGGTTCCCGGTGGGTCTCTGAGCCTGAGGATGTTAGCACGGCGTCGTAGATCACCTCCGCGGTCTGTTCATGTGCTGCGTAGGTGTCCTCGGCATCCACGATATTCACGGTGCGATGTGCTTTTGGGTCGACGACACCGGTGACTTCGCGTTTGGATCGAGACTTGGTGGCTGCCAGAGTGGCCAGGATGAGAAGGTAGTCGACCTCTTGGATATCTGCAATGGTTAGTGAGTCGTCCACGTATGCTTTTTCCTCGTCTGCTGCATAGACGTCTTCGGACTCGACGACGGTGACGGAACGTGTAGCGTTGACGCCCTTGAACACCACGTCGGTATCTTCGGCGTTGATGGAGGCGAGGGTGGAAAAGGCTTGCGCGAAATCGATGTCATCGTTGTCGTTGTTCACCCCCTGAACTTCTGAAACATGACTGTCAGCCTTCTCACCACTGGAGTTCTCGCCGTCGAACACCTCTGACACCGCGAGCCATAACGTGAACTCATCCAAATCCTCGTGGTCATAAGACTTCTCTGGGATATGAAGGTCAGCGCAAGGCTCATGAGTCTCGGTATCCTCCAGGCTGTCGTCCTCCGGGTCGCATTTGAACATATCATACAGCGCGCAAGGATCTACAAGCTTTTCATTGTCAGCACCATCGCAGTTCGCACTCACCTCGTCCAGCTCCGAAGGGATGGCATCAGGAGGCGGAACATTGCGGAGGGGAGACGGAGGGGCAGGTAAAGGGGAAGGGAGAACATTCTTAGACCTGAGACGGCTTAGAGCCGAAGCAGCAGAGCGCGAAGCATGGATCTTGTGAATGACGGAAGTGAACATGGTGAACATGGTTGAAAAATGGGTAGGAGATGGATGGGATGGGAAGGCAGAGGTGGTTGGGAAGGTAATGTGAAAGAAGATGGTGATATGAGTGAAAGGAAGATGAATCTGAAATGCGAGACACGGCGCGTTCATATACGGTCGAGTGAAATGTCTTACTAGGCTCTTGGATTCAAGTTGTGACTAGACGTGACCGCATTGAGTCCCGTGACCGCGATTTCAGCGTTGATATGAATTCGAATGCCTGGTGTCAAAGAATACGAACGAAGCGGAGAAGCTTCATCACTGAGGTTCGCAAAGTATCATAGCCAGATTATTTGACGGAGGAAATTGGTGATTGGACTGAAGAGGCATAGGAGGAGATATATCGACTGTCATTTTCCACGTCGCGATGAAACTATGCATGCAGTGTCGTCCAATAGAAATAGAACCAGAAAATATCGAAGGCTAGAATGTTATGTAGAGAACCGAAAGGTAGGCTCGGTTCCCATCTAGCTGGATGAACAAGTGTCACTAATGAAAACGTCGTTATGTCAAGTCACACACCAATGACACGTAAGTATGTTGGATTGGAGGGTAGAGCCTGAGGGTGCAGCACGCCAGCATCTGTATCATATAAAGCGAGAACTGAGTACCAAATACGCTGGTGCCACTAAGCTTTCGAATAACCAAGGTGGTTCGGCGATCTTTGATGGTGAATTGGCTTCTCATCCTTGTTGATAGGCCTCCTCGCGTTTGGTCATACTGGAGGGCATTCAGCGCGTATATTTGGATAAAAAATTGCACCGTGATGATGATTTACCATTAGTATTCACTATCAGACAGTTCTTTTGTGTTGCCTTTATGGTGTACTGTAGTATGATTTTGCATGGGCCGGCCAGTGAAAACAATTCACTAGGATACTGGATACAGTTGCCGTGTGTATGGTCCGCAATAGGTAGATTCGTCGTTGCCTGAGGGATATTTCACCCTCGCGGAGGCGAAGGAGTCATGGATGTACTCTAACCGGCTACTTGAGCGGCTTCGCCTTCCATGGCTGCAGGGCCTGGAAACGATCACTAGTCACTGGTCAGGATGGCGAAGTGGCTCTCAGGAGTGGAGGTCGTGCTAGATATGACTTGGTTTGACCTAGAATTAGATATTTTCTCTTCAATCAGGGCAAAGCCGCCCGTCTGCTACCGCGTATAAGTACGAACTCCGACCGGCTTTAGCCTGGAATGGAATTTCGGCAGGAAGGTCTGTTTACAGTATGACCTCTCCACTCAGGTTTTTCTTCGAATTTCCAAGTCAAGGCCAGCATAACCGTCGGGAAATGTTTTGTTCCGAGCACTGAAAGTCCCATCTTAGACCAACCTGTACTTTCTTACTTAATGGATCTGGCAAGTTATTGAACTGGCGGAGAATCTAGGCTCCCTCTATAAGAATGAACGAATTCGAATATCATGCTTCAGAGCGCAATAAACTCTCCGAAGAGATTCAGAAGCTGCAGGCAACGATCTTTGCATGTCAGCAACAGTACCATACCCTTCCACGAACATCTGTGCTATCTGATGATGTGCTATGTGACATATTCCTCATGCTCAGTGCTGAGGAAGAAGATACTGCGCACCTTACGCCCTGGAATACTGTGAAGTCCTTATCCCTTGGAGGCAGTTGACACTTAGCCTCTCCTCCTTTGACGCAAGATCGATAGCAATCGAGCCCCTCCTGAATGGGTTTCCACTCTGCTGGAACGTTCTCGTGGTACCTCGCTTCTTGTGACAGCAGGCATCACCCCAACAGTAAAACGGCCATCGGAAAAACTACGGCTCACCCTGCCTGACTAGGCAGAATATCTGCTTTACGACTGTACTGCAGTTTACGGAAAAACATGGCTTGCGCGAGCTTGATCTCTTGTCTTCTGAATCCAGCTGCTTTATTACATATCCTCACATTGGCGTTCTCTGAATTGAGCGACTTCACTCCGAATACTTTGTTGCCAGATACTCTGTTCACCAGGGATCAGCATCCTTAACTACAGGACTTGCACTTACACAACTGCATTCCTACATTCAATTCATCGATGTCCAACTCTCTCACGCCCTTCGTTGTCAAATACATCAGCCCAAGTGTTGCATAGTCGGCATCGGCGTGGATCACTATCTTGCAGAAGATGCCGCTGCTTGAGATCCTTGCTATAAGGGATGCAATTACAAGAACAGGTCTTGCGATCGGAGACGCACGTCTTCCATATCTGCATTCCCTCAAATTGAGAGACTGGGACTCCGGAGTCTGCGCATATACCTGCACATCTCAAACTACCTTCTCGGTGTCATTTGCACCTCCCATGCTACAACTTTAGAGCCCTGATGAGCCTAGATCTAGAATTCTTGTCTCGAAATACATTTCCGATGCTTAGGCAAGACCCATCCCAAATGGTTGTCGAATTCGATCTCGGCAAATTAGAAGTTTCTCGATCAGAACTTGTCCATACCCCAGAGCAAGGAAAGCAGCATATATTAGCTGTACTTTACCGGGAGGAGGAGATATATTCAAACGCTATGGAGGAAGTAATATCAACTCTGGAGCCACATGCATCCAAGCGAAAATGTCTTCGTCGAAACCGGAGATATATTGCTGCAACTACACCCATTGAACGACGACAAAGTGCCATATGATGTTCTAGAGTCTATGCTATCTTGGCTAGCGATGGAAGCATCGATCAAGGAACTCCAATTCTGGTGCTGCTCCTGGTATAGCCGAGAGGCAGGTTACTTTCGAAACTTTGAGAGTGCTCGTTATCTGGGGCCGGGTGGAGCTGACCTTCCAACGTTCCCTTTCCGAGGGAAGCGACTTCTGGATTATCATGGCTATTTCAGTTCTTCTATCTCCCCGCAAGGATCTTACGCTTGCTTTGTATCCTTTTTGTCCAAAAGACCGCTCCACCACTATGGAGGGACGTTCACAGGCCTACGTTAGACTGTCCCGAACACTATATACTCAGCATCCAACGGACTATCTACGATATATCTGAGCTCTTCGTGGTCTCTCGGCAACTAATTTATTGACTGTATTCAATGTTCAGGCCCATGTTCACTGTGTCTATTTACTTGCCTACTTCATCTACCGTTGAAATGCATGTTATGCAAGACTATTTGCCTCTTTTACTATTCACCATTAGTAAGAGGTCCAACTTTCGGTAGCTACGCAGAAGGAAACCACATCTATACGAATGCCATTTTGATGTGAACAGCGACGTATTTTTTCGGTCACTGTGTACACATGACGGACATCATCACCCAGTGCCACACACCCATCGACACCTGTAAGTACCGTCCATGGAATGTCATAGATCATCACGAAGCACTGGCAGGTTCAAAGTTCTTTAAATCATAATGCATTTGGCTCGATATAGATGCTGATTGCTTAGGAGGATGTTGATGGAGGTGGATGCCATTCCTCCTTCAACTCTTTACTATTTATTACGACCGGTTTCGCACCTATGAGGTAGAAATGATTGAGGCACGTAAAACAAGAAGAAAACCAGAATTTTACCAAGCAAGACGAAGTAGATACGCGTCCACTCGGAGCTTTCATTCCTCCAAGAGTGAGCAGTGCCACGTTGGCAGACGACGTCCCCCTCATTGAGGGTGATTTTCTTGCCATCGTCGAGCTGCAGAACGATGGAGCCTTTGGCGACGATGCCGTAATCCAGAGACTCGGTGCGATGGAATGGCTATGGTGTTATCCAATAAGATATATGGCAATCAGCTGCACGAGAATATCATGTACCGTAACAGTTCCTGGTGAAAATTCGAAGGAGCGGAACACGGTGCCAACAGGGTTGACATGCTCAGGTTTGGAGGCGATTTCATCGATGAAGGTGCCAGTAGTGATCTCGCTATCGATGTCGGCCGGGACGTGCTCAGTGCGAAAGATATCGTAAATGGCATTTACGCTGTCGGTACCCCAGTATTTTGGAGGCTGGACATCGTCGCAGATAACGATTGATTTGCCCTCAGAGTTGTGGCCAGTGATGATACGCCGCACATTGGGAATGGGGAAAGCTCTCTTTGTCTCAGCCATTGGTGACCATTCTCTTTGTCCAGTACTGTCTTATATACCAGAGAGCAAAGGTCATAGAGTACCGAATCGGAGTCAAGATGTGTTGGAAGCCGCCGCCGCATGGACGCGCACGCCATCTGAGATTTCGGCCTGTAGGCTACTAGAGGAAGGAAAGAGACCAATGGTCTCTGACCTCAAGCCTTCGCTCCCTAAAAGTACTCCACGGGCGTTGTTTTGAGTAATCAACAGCTTCTGGCAGCGTAAAGAAGGCAAGTCGGAGTGATGCCAAAGTGTTCCTTCCAAAACATGTGGTCTGGACCTGGGGTTCAACGTTGGCTACTAGCCACGGACCACAGCAGAAACAGAGAAACGCAATTCGCATACCATGTCCAAGAAATACATTTCATATTGAGTCGCGTCAATAAAGCCAGGAGCAAGAATGTACCAAGTAAGAGTGAAAGTGTCAGTCCAACCGAGGTCGCCGGTTCACATCATTCAAATTCCGCCATTCGCAGTGGAACACCGAACGCCTTGTACACAAACTGTATGTAACGTTGCTACCGTTACGAAATACTGAGTACTGACGTTTGAACTCTCAGGCAGTACTGCACAAGCAAAACCAGAGTGAACTCAAAAACAAGCAAAGAATGCGAGAAATCCCTGCTAGTGCAGCCATACCATCCACAGTATGGATTTCGGAGAGTGACCCTTAGACGCTGCATCCAACAATCCACTTCTCCAAGTTGCGACGGTGACCTGCGGCCAAGTCCGTGCGAAGTCCGCACCAGCAGTGGTCTTATTAGCCTCGCTTGGGTGCCTTCAAAGCAGAAGATTTCGGTGAAAGTTTCGTAACTGCACCGGGCTGGGCCAACGTAGCAGCCTGGGCGAGTGCAGACTTAGTTATGACCTTCGGAGCAGGCTTTGCAGTAGTTTTGGCCGTGAGTTTGGGATCAAATTTTGGCTGTGCACCTTTCGTTGCAGATTTAGCAGTAGTATTTGGAGGCGAATTCTTTCTATCCTTGGACGAAATGCCTGGACTAGATCCTGCGTTCTGAAGCCGTTTCGGATTTGCTTTGGGTATCTTGGTAGCAGATTTCGAATGTTTCTTCAGGGCCTGCTTAGATGCAGGTTTCGTCGCAAGTCTAGAAGTAGCCTTGACCCCAGGCTTGGTGCCGATTTTACTTTTGGTATTCTTAATATCCGTATTGTCAGGAAGTAGCGGGAACATTATGGACACAATAACGTACAGCTTTGATCTTGCTCTGCGAATCATCAGGGCGGGGTCGCGGCGGAACTTTCTTGGGAGATTGCGAGTTCTTTCCGGGAGTCCCACGGCCATTATTGGTTTTTAACTGACTACCTGTCTTTATTTTCGGCTATAATCGCACCGTTGAAGCCTTTGAGTAACTATAAAGAAAATCGAAACGGAAGCATACCTGTTTGCTTGCAGTCTTCAGGCCTTTGTATAGTTTCTCTTCTTTCTTGGAAGAATTGCCACTATTCTTTGCAGCTGATAAAGGACCGGACTTCTTCGTACGCGCCGTACTACCCTTCCTAATTGGTGTACGTCCTGTCGAACCTATTGCACCCTTCAAAACATTACCACCACTCGTTTTGCCTTTGTCCGCAGAGTTAGCTTCACTCACATATTTAGCGGCACGGATGTCTTACCTTTCCTCCCCTTTGCACCACGCTGAGAGGATAGTGGATCTGAATCGACGAAAGCTCATTAGTTAATTGGTAAAGTGATGCGTTATGAGACTCTAACCTTTGCCATTCCGTAAAAGACCAGCTTTCGTTGCAGATTTGCCATCAGACTTCACGAGTGACTTCTTCCCAGCACCAACTTTTCCTAAGGACTTGACCATTTTCGCGCCACCCTTCAAAGCCTTCCCAGAAGGAGCCTTGACGTTTTTGGACATGGAATCTCCAGTTTTGCCTTTCTTAGCATTAACGGCCTTTCGTTGTTCAGCTTTCTTCTTGAAATAGTCAGGAGGAAGCTTGCATGAATTCCGGCGCATGAGAAAGCGCCGCTAGTGAGGAACATTAATAACAGATGACACAATGAGCTTATTAAAGGTACCTACGTCGTGGCTGTCAGCATAGAACAAAGCCCTACGAAAGAGGCGTGCATCTCGTCTTCCCAAGGCACCAGGTTGAGAACATAGACTTCCGAAAACCCTATTGCAGAATTTTATAAGGGTTTTGGGTAATCTGAATGAGTTTTATTGATGCTTACGCATAAGAGTCGGCATTCTTGTGCATGTCCTTTACTTTATCTCGAAATGCTGTATATCTGACGTCGGTATTTACCTCAGCTATGGTCTTGGGATATTTCACCACATCGAAATCTTGTATTCTGGGTAAGATTGAGGCGGTACAAATTAGAAGCAGAGAACTTACAGCCTTCGTCCGGCATTGGTGTATGAAAGTCGTCGCCAGGGATCACCCTGAAATGCTCGTCTCTTCCGTCTCCAGTTGCTTTCAGCTGATGACTAGCTTCATGGATAAGAGTTCCAGCTCGCCCACTTTTTGTCAAGGGAGGTAACTTGGGATTCGTTTGCTTGCCTATGGAAAATAAACATGTTACCAACAAAACGCAGTGAGATACTGAAGGGCAACACTCGCCATAGAAAGCCTGAGAAAGCTCTGCTCTGTCCGGAGTCATCGTCTTGGGGTCATACGGAACTGAAGCCCACATAGTATCCTTGTCCAGTTCGGGGTTCGATGCAACATTAACTTTGAATACGCCAGTATCAAGCTTGTTGACCACTTTTGATATTTTTCCAGCTTTATGTTTTTTACCAAATGACGCGTTAAGAACACCCTTGACCTTTCGTTTTCGTTCTGCCAACTGCTTGTTCTTGACTGGGTCTTTGGATGGTCTTTCTTTTAGGATTCCAAGTGCTTCTTTCATTTTCTTGATTTGGAAATTGGCTGTTTGGGTATCAAAATTCACAATCCAAGGCACCCTCCCTAAAATGTGGCGACAAACTCACCATCACCCTTTGCTTCATCGAACATAGCTTTCTCATCCTTCAACGCCTGAGGTGAGTTCGCATCGAATACCTGTTCCTCGTCTGTCGTAAACGGTGCCGGTAATGCAAGGGCCGCTGTCATAGAAAGTCAGCAACACGCGTACCCAAATATGCAAGTGATGCGTCGTACCTGCAATAATGGAAAAAAGAAAGACAATCCTGAGCGAATGAAAGTGCATTGTACCTGGATCTGAGGAATGAGCATGGTAAGCGCTTCTCCATGGGGTTCACCGTATTGCATAGGAGGTTGGCAGAAGACTAACAGACGAAGACGAACCTGCAAAATACAACCTTCCAGTCAGAGATGATAATGGGCGATCGACCAGCGACGCGGGAATCCATGGTAGGCATGATCTATCTTATGTACTGGATGCGAGGCTATAGATCAGCGATGATGGATGGGGATCAAGCGGCTCGACAGCTTGATCAAGCGCGCGCTAGTTCCAGAGACAAGGCAGGTCAGTGATAGCGCAAGCTTTGTACTTCGACCTTCAAAGATGCCATGCATAGAATACATTGAGCAGAATGCAGACGAGATTTACGCGTCGGACGAAGTAATAAGTTATGAGCGTCGCCATTCTCGGAAATCCGTGGCGTGCATTTCGTATTTGGATCGCTTATGATTATCAATCAAAATCACTGCCACACCGGGACTGGTAATGTAAGACCAACGTACATAGCCTGCCCGCTCATTCAGCACTTATACTGACGAGTTAAGTATAGAATCTAAGTTGCAGATCTACTTGACCCTGAGAGGCTATCGGGAGATGTAATATTTTCCACTCGATACAAGTCTACAAAGTCCTCACGGTCAATGTGACCCTCCTCGTGTCTTCTTTCCCTGCTCCCATTCATTCCATACCCAAGCAATTCCACTGACTGCAAATGTATAAGCAGTAAGGATGCCCATCGCCCGAGCATCAGAGGCATACATAGTTGGTATTGCTAGGTTGATTGCTCCAGTCATGACATTCGCCTACATGTAAGTATTCAGCAAAATAAACCAAACTGCTGATGGAAACGCCTACTATTAGGAACAGTGCCAAGCTGTGCTTATTGATTGCCTCGAGTAGCTTTGGTGGGTTACCCTTAACTTTCACTGCAGCTTCTTCAGCCTCAGCCTGCTGTCCTGGAGGTGGGACACCGAGAGCTTGTTTATTTTTGCTCTTCTTCAGTAAAGAATTCCGGAAGAAGCCATAATCTAGCACGACGAGGTAGCTGAGGAGGAATGACGTGTTGAATGCAGCGACCCAAAGGATGTATGGGAGGTTGACCTACGGCAAGTAGCATCATCCATGAGTGCAAGGTTGTAAATACATGGGAAAAGAGCACACACCATCCTCCTCGATACGCCGCCATCAGCACCCCATTGACCTCCTATCTTCAACACCTTCGAAAGTCCAAGCAGGGTCCACCATACAATGGCATATGAGCAGAGCTCTATAGCGGCCTTGCCTATGTCGCGAGGTGCGCTCAGATTAAAGTCCTTGTCGCTGCTGCTTCCCCCTCTGTTGGCCGGAGTGTCACTATTTCTCCTCTTGCTCCCCTTGCTTGTGAGCGCGCGGAGTCGACGGCGGAAAAAGGATGGAGAAGGCGGGAGGATAAGGGTTCCCGTGGAAAGCCCTAGGAGTTGGATGGCCAGGTATCCTGGGAAGGAAGATCAGGTAAAAGGTACATGATGGAGAGGGGAAGAATGCACACCTGAGAGCGAGACGATGCCTTCCTTATTCGCGCTAATGAGCGACGTGCGTGGAGCTGATAGTACATATGTCTTCAGTCCAAGCTGGGAAAGCGAGGCATGTTGAACTGCAAGACAGAAGTTAACATCACCCAAAATGTAAATACAAAGAATGCTTTACGAAGCGCGATCAGCACAGCGACAAGAGAGACGGGGAATCGAAGAAGAAGCGGGTGTATAAGGACTTGAAGGATGGGGATGAGTGCGAGTGTAATGAAGAAATTCCAGTGTCGACCATATTCTGATTCATGCTCCTGCAAATGGATGTCAGAAAATATGGGTCATGACAGATGATGACACCGTACAGGGTATTCTGTGCCTTTCACTAGGAGAACGCGTATAAGGCCGAGAACGATAATAGGCAGACATCTTCGCGTCGCGCTGACGAATTTAGGTATAAATGGTTTAGTAAGGTATGCAGGGTCTTTAAGGAGCGGTATGGCGGAGACGACGCCTTGTGAGAAGACGAAGGAGCCAACCCCGAGATCCATCTAAACGATGGTAGGTCAGTTTACACGACTTCTGCGTCCAGAGATGAAGAATGACAAACCAAAGATACGCCAAATGTCTCGCACTTCGCTAGCGAGCGCGGAAACACAGAGAAATCAACAGCAAGAATGGCAAGGACTGTCATGAGCATCATGTGCGCCCTATACGTAGTCAACGCAGGCAAGGGGAAGATCTTGTTTTTGCTTTCAGTCGAGGAAGACTGGAAAGTAGCTAGGCCGGGAGAAGTCGGCCGCCGAGAGGGAAGTGGAGTGCCGCTTTCACGTCGCGGGAAGCCCAGAAGTATTCCTGTCGGTACAAAGAGAAGAATCGAAAGTAAAAGCGGCTGCTTGGCAAACACTGTCATGGACAGCAGTAGTGGGAACACAAGGAGGAGACATGAGAGCAGGCAGCCGATCTGCCAAGAAGGGGGCAAGCGGGTGCGTAAGGCGGCGTAGAGGGAGACAGATGCCTATGCTGTAGAACATGAGCTCACGAGCGATGCCGATAGATGTAATATGTCACGCACCAAGGCTGCTAGCGAGATAAGGTTGATGTGTGCGATGGATGAACCTGTCATGCCAGACACGAATGCCTCTTTGGCACTCTTGTAATCACCTTCCATTATTTTGGAAGAAGCTAGGGCAACATTTTATAAAGGATGCATAGAAAGCAATAATTTTTATACTTACCTAAAGTATATAGTGGACCCGCTGCCTCTTAGGTTGCACGTCGCGTTACTATGAGTTTGAAATGGAGTTCTTGGAAACTCGCGCAAGCTGAAGTTGCCGCGTGGCAGACTGGCGATATTTGGCAAGCGGGCCGCATCCAAACAGGGAACTCGATCTCGTGACCTTGGTACGCGTCTATTTGGCAGACATCTCGAAACCAAATATAACCTACCCTACTTGGCCTGTCCTCAAAATGCCATCACGGCTGCTGCTTCTTCACTCTCACCGCAGCATCCAGCATGCGCTGTCCGTCGTTGCTCGCATTGAGTAGCCTCATACACCTCGCACAAGGCCTTCAAATACCTTTCTCCACCACTTCATCCCCTAAGAAGCACTTCATATCCCCGGAGACCGAATCCTACATTCGTACTCTGCAGTCTAGATGGATGTCAACAGCTGGGCTCTCGCTCGCCGTCGTTCGACGCGACCCCGATCAGCCGAGTGGGTGGCACACTGAATTTGGGTCATATGGCGTGGCGACTGCCGACGGTGCGCCCGTCACTCCTGACACGGTGTTCGCCATTGCATCGAACAGTAAACTCTTCCTTGCGATCTCTGTAGGGCTTCTGATAACCAACGAGACACTGCACAAATATTTGGGCAAGGAGATAACGTGGACAACAAAGATCGGGGACCTTATACCTGAATGGAGCTTAATGGACGAAACAGCTTCGAACGGAACCAGCATTCAGGACATGCTCTCTCACCGAACGGGCATGCCCAGGCACGATTTTTCGGGCACTCCGAGGAAGGGTGGAGTTGCTGAGATGATATCTCTTCTCCGCACTCTTCGTCCCTCTGCCGAGTTCCGTGAAACCTTCCAGTACAACAACCTTATGTTCGAGACCCTCTCGCACTTGCCCCGCGTCCTCCTGAACCAGTCCTACGAATCATACATCGCCGAACACCTTTTTGCCCCGCTCAACATGACTTCTAGCACTTATTCCGTGCGCGAGGCAGAGAAGAGAGGCTCGATGGCCCACGGCTTCCAGTGGGATATGCAGGATACTACGCACGGGATAAACGGCACCTTGAAACCCACAGTGCCATATTTCCAGAGGCCCGGAGAAGAAAAAGTGTGGGCTGGTGCTGGAGGTGTGTTGAGCTCTGCGAGGGACTTGGCGGAGTGGACGAAGATGCTCATGAATGATGGCAAGCACCCTACGACGAACAAGACTATAGTGCCGGAGGATGTTTTGGACCGTGTTACGAGGGGGATTACTGTTGCTGAGGGCAAGGCTGCATTTCCCGAGTTGTCTCCGACAGTCTATGCCTCTGCTCTGTGGCGTTACTCCTACCAAGGGCACGAGCTCGTAGAGCATGGCGGGAACAACCCTGGCTACAAGACCCAGCTTATCCGCTTCCCTCACGACAACCTGGGCATTGTGTCCCTTGCCAACGATGGAAACGGCGGGTACCTGATGGAGGCGGCAAAGTGGCGCGTCGCAGATGAGGTCCTAGGTTTGAAGAAGATTGAGTGGAACGACCGCTATGAGGAGCTTTGGAACAAGTATGTGAATGATAGCCAGCAGGTGACTCCTCGCCCGGAGCCGGCAGTCATGCCTTCCAAGCCCATTCTATCGTTGGAAGGGAAGACATTCTTGCACCCTGCTTATGGTATGCTTAGGCTATGCTATGCGCCTTTTGGGTCTCCTCTCCATTCGCCGGATCCTCTCTCCTCTGACTCTAGTGACGATCCTTGCCCCGCCTTCCTTCAAACACCTACGGTTCAGCGCATCCTCGTCTCTTCCAACCATTCCATTCCGACCCTCGTCGCACCTTGGGACCGCACCTTTGCAAATCACCTCCGTCTTACGCATTTCACAGGGAACACATTCAACGCGACGGTCGTGTGGTCCAATGCAGAAGTGAGAGAGCGAGAGGGATACTTTAACTCTAGCCGTTCCAGCGCCTCTTCCACTGCTGGAAAGGAGGATAGCGATTTCATCGTCGTAGGCCTCGACGAGCACTTTGAAGTCGAGTGGGTGCACGAGCCAGAGGAAGGGCTTGCCTTCCGGGGCGGGTTCTGGGGCAAGGAGGGTCCTGACTCCCAGGAGCCCAAGGGGCGCGGGAAGGAGGGCGCGGAGGTGTGGTTTCGGAGACTCTAGGAGCAAAAGTTAAATCCAAGTTCCAGGCAATGACGAAACAGAAGAGATGGTGAAGGAGAGTGGGCAAGAGCTAGATATAGGTGGATGATCGTGATGTCAGAACTAGAGGATATACGGAATATGCGGTTGCAAGGCATAATAACATCCTGTCCCCGCCTGGAGGCTCAACGGCGGCGAATATGATACCTCGCAAGATACACAGATGCCGACCCCCTCGTGGGTGTTTCTATTTCTAGCCTAGACTGACGTCCAGGTATTCCTTCACAGGATAATGACCCCATCGAACTTCTTGATCCTGTGCTCTTTGTTTCTGTCGAATTTGCTTTTATCTTCTTAAGCCAATGAAACATCTCCTCAGACACTTTTACTCGGTCTAGTGCTGTTACAGTTCTTGTAATTGAGAATATTCAAAGCTTTCTCGCTCCCAGTGCAGTTAGTGATGATTATTGCATTAGATGGAGATGACAGATCGAAAACAGCTACTTCTGTTATCTCTGGGAACTTTTAAAACATTTTTCGTTTCCTGGACTTTGCCATTTTTGTACGCTTTTTTCGTACTTATTCATTCGCCTGTGTGTTTTTGGCGTTTGGACAGTGCTCTCCTGCACCCACAGCAATGTGACGCACTCGTCTGCGTGTACTCTATATCCTTGGGTATACTTTTCAAGAGCATAACGTTCTTACTGGTCTTGTGTGTTTCGTTTATCAAGTTCTTAAGTATTTGGATTTAATCGAAGATTTCCCACCCTATTCATCTCTTTTTTGTCTCATAGTTATAAAGCTGATTTATATGCCAATTTTTCTGTGGATGTAGTTCTCATTTTCCGGAGTTTTTTGTATTTCTACAATTGGCCGAATAATCAATAGGTAAGTACGCGCTACTTCTGTATTCATACACATTTAATCACATAATTATTCTTCATTTCTTCACTGTAGGGCACTCCTCATCCATTCAATAACTTCCTCTGCCCATTGCTCGCCTTGTCCTGTTCCCAGCGCCCAATCAGGACTGATGTGGTTATGCCCCGCGGCTATGATTTTCTTTATCGAAGATTTAGTTCGCGCCTCCAAACTCTGATGGAAATCTTTCCCCGCGGCTACAAGGAAAGCGGGTTCTCGTTCTGCCTCCACCAACAATATTTTTGGCAAGCTATCGATGGTGGATGTAGATGCACGTTCAAGTAAACCATACACATCGTTTGTCTTTCCTTCCTCCAAGGTCCCATAGTATTGCGCGATGGTGTCTGCAAGCGGGCCATCTGTGACACTATTAAAGCGATACGGTCCACCATTTAAAATGACGCCCGCGATTCTGGAAGGGAGATCTGTAGAAGCCAGGATATCTGGCAATAGGAGCATGGTGCATACATGAAAGGCTCCTGCCGAATGACCCATGACGAAGATAGAATTAACATCGAGCAAAGGACTGTCAGGGACGCTCAGATGTTCAGCGCTATTAGCAACCCAGCTAATGGCATCGCGAACATCCTCTGCCGGTCCTGGGAAGGTGACATTCGGGACAAGCCTATAATCTGGTATGACAGTTACGAATCCTCTTCGTGCGAAGTAGGATCCAAGACAAGTGTAGCCGAGATCGGTAGGCGGAGGGAACGTTCGACTCCCTCTTGTGAGGCCCCCACCATAAAGGAAGAACAGGACAGGAGCCCTCTCTTTACTGCTCGCGTCCAAAGGGTAGTAAATGTCCAGCTAATCGGCACACAATGTTTAATTTCTGACATTTCAGTTTAGATAGGTATGCGATACCTGATGTCTATCCGTTGCACCGTACTTGAATGTTTTCTTCGGAATTTCCTGAATGTGTACGCGGTTCTTCTCCAGCAGTGGCAGAAGCGCCGAGATAGCTGAATTCCCGGGACAGTGCATTAGATCCCGGAGAAAATTTGCATGAAAGAGGCAGCATACTGGGGGCGACAATCTTGTCGATATTGTCGACTTCTTGAATCTGAGCTACGATGTCCATGCCAGGTTTTCAAGCTGAAATACTTATATAATGTGAATGGATGAAAGCTGCGGGGTGCTGTGGTAATGTTCCAGAGATAGGTAGGTGTTTAGAAAACATGACTTTCTTAAATACCCATGTACCAATCGAACGAATTCTGCTTTAGGGACTCTCTTCTGTGAGAAACCGAGGCCTAGACGCATTCAGATTACCATTTGCTGACATTCTAACCTTAGAACATACATAACATGTTCAGGCACATGAACCATGAGAACAGCACACACATCAGGGGTTTCAAGCTTTAAACAGTCTTTAAATTGAATTCCTGAATCTTAATCACTAATTATGATTTTGATTCCAATCTTGTAGACCTTTTTATTTAAATCTCAATACCGTTTCCACGAAGGATTATATTTTTATTATTCCATTGTAGAAACCAATTTAAAGGGCCTTTAGATCATAGAACCGCTAAGAGCTTCGGTGTCACTAAACTTTGGCGGAAAACAATAGGCCTTGTGGGGGTTACAGGATTTAAATGCCGCTTAAATTTGGCTTAAATTGGAATGAAAATCCAGTCTTTCATGGAAACGGTATTGATATTTCAGATAAAAAGGCAAAGGCCTTCAAGATTAGAATCAAACCATAATTACTGATTACGATTTAGGAATTCAATCTAAAGGTTGTTTAAAGCTTGAAAGCCCTGATGTGATAAGGGAAACGCTCACACCGCGGTCCGCTTAGTCGTATTCCTGCCAAAAGCAGTGTCCGTGTACACCAGACTATCACTTCTCGAGTCGACCGTGAGATAGGGCTGGACACCGTAACCGTACTGACGGTACTACGGCCACCGTAACCGTACTGACGGTACTACGGCCACCGTAACCGTACTGACGGTACTACGGCCACCGTAACCGTGCTGACGGTACTACGGCCACCGTAACCGTGCTGACGGTACTACGGCCACCGTAACCGTACTGACGGTACTACGGCCACCGTCTCCGTACCGTCAGCGCCTTGGGAGGTCGAGGTATGGCACGGCTACGGCACCGACCCGAACCGTCTTTTGTTCTGAGAAATGGTCATCGATGGCTGTATTATGGTTCATTGATATTTGTCAGCGGGTAACGTTACGGTCATGTTCTTGGATCCTTATCGATTTCGCCATCGCGTCGAGTCGCATTTGATATTCATCGAGTCCTAAGTACCTACTTACTCGGTGAAACAAATCTCAATATAGCCAATTTGGATTCCTATGAATACCCTAGTCATAATATCTCCTTTTCTCACAGAGCCGCAGCACAATGACGGTAGTATACATGGTTCAACATACCTTGTCCCTACACTCTGCAGAGTTTCACCTCGTTAAGCATACTTTATCAGCTTCCCACCCTACCCCGAGCTCTGTAAGATTTTATCTTGTTCCTCATCCATGCAGCTCAGCATCTGCCAAAGACATTTTAACAAGAAAAGTAGGTTACATTAATTGCACGAGATTTCAACACTTGCTCTCCTTTACAATGGTGGAGATTATGCTGGCATCAATTCCCCACCTGTATCGGCTAGCTTGTGATATTTTGTCAATACCAGGTATGTGCTAGATTTTGACATATTCTGCTCTTCATCGCTTATTTCTACTCTTCGGCTCAGCTGTTATGGTTGAGAAGATTTTTGGGGTGGCTATGATGCCATCTCACTGCGCCGAGCCAGCTTGCAGGCCGATACAATTCAGAGCCTAATCACCTGCTTTGCCTTGCTCATGCAAAAAGCAACAGGTAGATTATACATATAAGCTTCCGGTTTATTAGCTACTTTAATATTTCGTATTTTTTTTTTGTCTACTGTATTCAAACCGTACTACCGTAATAACCATTTTCGGTCGTCTTTACGCCTTACCGTTGCCGTTCGGCCCTTGGAGAAGTGCTATACGGTGACGGTTTCGGTCATGCCGTCGCCGTCTTACAACCGTCCTTCGACGGCCGTATATAGTATACGGCACGGTGTCTAATCCTACCGTGAGACCGCACCAATTGTACTCGTAAGTAGAGTATATTGAATGCCTTTCGTTTCACTGTTGTGAGCACGTTATTGGCCTTACCAAATTTATTAGTGAGATTTCATATTTCACGAGCAGTTACAGCATCCAATTCTGACACCGGATGCTCACAGGACACTCTTCGTCCACTCAATGACACCCTCTGCCCATTCTTCACCTTCTCTCTTCATGGAAACGATATTGATATCTCAGATAAAAAGGCCCTGTGGACTATTTGCTGTATTCCTGATTACAGATGCATCTGAGTACCATGGCAGGGCGAGAAGAAGAAGTTGAATGAAGATACCACTAAAATCATATGGCTGCATCGCCTATCAGAACTTGGAAGGACAGTGATATTACCTCTCATTAGCATGATTTTCCACTCTTCTGGACGAGCAAGCCAACTTAGGATGTGTTCACCTTGAGACCTGAGAGGAGAGATGGCCAAACAGCTAGGGTCCATAAGAATCATAAGCAGACGTGATAGATAATTACGGCTGCAACTTAGAAGAACTGGTTAAGTAGAAAGAGAGCAGCGAGGACAGCGTTTGCTTCCGCATGATCAGATGAATCCATACTCGAACTAGGCCTTGTGGGTCTAAGTACATAGGAACTACGTATTCAGGCCACACGTGGCTCGAATACTCCGTCAGTGGGGAGCATGCTTCTTCATGTTACAGTAGAATCCCTCATAACCCATACCTCTCGGTGGATGGCCCAAAGTATGGGTTATGATGGGTTATGGGTAGGAGAAGTATGTTAGAAATAGATTTGAAAAATCAAGAAAAAATAATAGAAAAATTCGCAGAAAAAATAGGACAATAGACTCATACTAAATTATACTACTGACATAAGTGTTGACTAATTTGAATGATATTATCTATATTCTCTGAAAAAAGTCTGTTAAAACGGTTTCTTTTATACTTCTGGTCTCCTTGAGGCGGACCTGCCTATTGAATGAGCCCAAAAGCGCTTCGAATTTGCGTGCGATGGGGTCATCCAAATCATCCATGTATCTGCTGATGGTTGATACTGCATTGAGAACATCGCGCCTAGTTGGACGAGGCTCAATCAGAATATCCTCATCAACATCATCACCGTTTACCTCGATGTTCTCACATGTTGTGACCGAATCAATAACTGCCTGATAAATTTCGTCGTCCAACGTTTCTATCAAGACGTGAGATTCGCTGGCTGGGTTGAGAAGCGATTCAATGTCCATTCTATTATTTGTTTGCCCCAGCTAGCTTTGCATTGAGTTCGTTCTTGCATGTCTTGATTGTATCTGTAAAATTTGCAAGACCTTTCTTAAGAATTTGGGAGCCATAGAGGTGATATTTGCGAAGTAAAAAAAATTTAAAGTTCATTTTCTAGTTAATTTAGTGGGCGTGGTGGCACATCATAACTCATTTCTGGGCTATCTATAATATAATTCTATAATATAATGAGACAATGATGACTAATGCTGACATCTTTATCTTTATCTTATATATTAAAACAAGGCGGTCGCAAAAAAGGTGCGTGAGAACTCTTAAATGACATAATCAATTATATAATCATTACAAATCAACGGTTGTCTCTTAATATACGCACAGCCACTGATGTGTGATCACCCGCTGACTGACCAAAATGCAAAAGTCGAATGATGCCCTTGGACGCTGATTAGTATGCAGTTAGATGACACTGACATGAGTATAGTCATCGAATGGATTATTAAAGTCAATTAGTAGACTAACTGAGTATTATATTGAGTAATTAACTATTAAATAGACTAACTAAGTATTGGATTAAGAAACTAAATATTAAGCTGAGAAATTGTTGAAGCGACTGACTGATCAACTGTTGATTCAAGTAATGAACTAAAGGATTGAATTAGAAACCGATGAATTGCTAAGAAACTAACAATGAAGTGAGTAACTATTAAGCTGAATAATTGAGTATTGAGTTGAGCGATAATTGAGCCGACTAACTAATTACTGAGATGAGTAAATTGAGCTTATGAACTAACTATTGAGTTGACTGACTATTGAGTTGAGTAACTAAATATTTGAGCCAACTAACTAACTACTGAGTTGAGCAACAATTGAGCCGACAAACTAACTATTGAGTTGACTGACTATTGAGTTGAGTAACTAACTATTGAGTTGAGTAACTAAGTAATGAGTTGATTAAGTAACTATTGAGCCAACTAAGTAACTACTGAGTTGA